>RJWK010012396.1:0-40501 GCA_004363435.1 Platanista minor
GGGGGGGGGGTGCGGCAGGGCTGGGCGCTGGGAAGAGCGTGGCAGTCCCCTCCCTCTGGCTTCTCTTTCATTCTCCATCACTTCCTTCCCCGACTCTCCATTGCCGGCCTCAGGGTGGCGATGGGGGTGGTGGTGAAGTGATGGGCTGGGGGCGATGGGTCCGGGGTGGGAGGGGAGGTGCTGGGATGGTAGGTAAGGCCTGCACAAGGGGGAGGTCGTATAAACGCTGGGGGCAGATTTGCTCTTTATTTAAATTTAAAAATATTAACATTATTTTTGATATTTTGTTCATTATGTTTTTATTTGCATTGATTTTGATTTCTGAAGATATCACCTAAAGGGTTATTTATCTTGATTAGTGACTTTAGCTTCCCTTTAGATTCTGCACCCGAAGTGAGTGCCTCACTTGCCTCACCCTATCCCAGCTCTCTCTGAGGGCTAGGTGGGGAGTGGCTGGGCTTCAGCTGGGAAAGCCTCACATGGAAGCCTCCTGATTCTATCCAGTGACTGGTCCACCCTGCCCACCCCCCCCAAGCCTCCTTCCATCATCCACTATCTGTTCTTCCCTCCATCCCACTACCACCTGTCCATCTATCCATCTTCCATAGTGGTTAAGAACTTGCATTCTGCATTTAGATGACCTGAGTTTGCATCCTGGCTGCCCATCCTGGGTGAGCTATAATGTCCATTCAACACCCACACTTCCCATTTGATACAGTTTTACATTTAAAATTATTCATACAATACTTGAATACATTGTTAAAAAATCCGTTGGCCTCTGATCTTCACAAACATTCAGTGAAATAGATATGATTATCCCCATTTTACAGATGACAAACGGAGGCCCAGAGGGTGAAGTGTCTTGTCCAGGGTCCCAGGGTCTGTGAATGGTAGGGGTGTGAGACCCCATGAGTCTGAGTCACAAGGCCACGTCCATCTTTTCACATCACTGCCTCTCCTCAGGACAAAGTGAGATCCAGCCAAGCCCTGGGGAGCCAGTCCAGTGGGGCAGATCATCCTCTGATTGTTCTACAGGCACGTGATGAGTTCTCAGAACAGGTATGTAGGGAATGATAGATTCCCGGTGGGGACCACAGAGGAGGAAGTTATGTGAACTGGCTTGGAGGAGAGAAGGCAGCAGAAGGAAAGGCATCAAGTGGTGGGAACAGCGTGTGCGGACTGAGGAGGTGAGGCTGAGCGGGTGACCTCTAGGTGCATCCATGGGCCAGAGCTCATGCTGTTGAGTGAGTGAATCTGTGCGTGTGGCTTTAGTGGGGAGCAGGGAGATGAGCCTCAAAAGAAAAATGGGGGCCAGACTCTGAGAGGCTTTGCATGCCAGAACACAGTGTACATTTCTTATCTTACCTGACTGGTAAGAAGGAAGTTAAGAAAGGAACCACCCTTGGTAGGAAATCTCTCTTGTGCCAGACACTGCAGAGGGTGTTCAAGTCTTTTGTCTCCAGCGCTCCTCACCACATCCCTTTGAGATGGCCATTGTGATCCTGTTTTGTAGATGAGTGAGGCTGAGCCTCAGAGAGTTTCTGTAACCCCACCCCCTGGGTCACACAGCCAGATGTGGGGAGCTGGGAGCCAATCCTACCACTGATTTTCAGTTTAGAAAGGTTGCTCTGATGATTATGTGAAAAAAGGACTCGATAAGACAGATTAAAAGCAGACAAAGGGGCTAAGACCATTCAGTGGAGAAAAGAATATTTTCAACAAAAGGGGCTGGGAAAACTGGAGAGCCACATGCAAAAGAATGAAGTTGGTCCCTTACTTAACACCACATACAAAAATTAACTAAGAATGGATCAAGGACCTAAATGTAAGGCCTAAAACAAGAAAATTCTTTGAAGAAAACGTAGGACAAAATCTTCATGGCACTGGATTTAACAATGATTTCTTGGATAAGCCACCAAAGGCACAGGTAACAAAAGAAAAAAATACACAAATTGGAGTTCATGAAAATTAACAAGTTTGGGACATTAAAGAAAAAACACTATCAACAGAGTAAAAAGGCAACCCACAGAATGGGAGAAAATATTTGCAAATCATATATCTGATAAGGGATTAACATCCAGAATATATAGATAACTCCTAAAACTCGACAACAGAAAAACATACAACCCGACTCAAAAATGGGCAAATGACTTGAATAAACATTTTTCCAAAGAAGATATACAAATGGCCAATAAACACATGAAAAGATGCTCAACATCACTGATCATTAGAGAAATGCAAAACTAAAAGATACCATTTCACATCCATTAGGATGACTATTATTTTAAAAAGCATACAAACAGAAAATTACAAGTGTTGGCAAGGATGTGAAGAAATTGGAACCCTTGTGCGCTGTTGGTGGGAACGTAAAATGGTACAACTGCTGTGGAAAACCATACTGCGGCTCCTCAAAAAATTAAAAACAGAATTACTGTATGACACAGAGATTCCACTTCTGGGTATAGACCCCAAAGAATTGAAAATAGAGTCTCAAAGAGACATTTGTATACCCACGTTTACAGCAGCATTATTCACAATAGCTAAAATATGGAAGCAACCCAAGTATCCATTAATGGCTGAATGGATAAACAAAATGTGGTCTATACATGCAGTGGAATATGATTCAGCCTTAAAAAAAAGAAGGAGGGGCTTCCCTGGTGGCGCAGTGGTTGAGAGTCCGCCTGCCGATGCAGGGGACACGGGTTCGTGACCCCGGTCCGGGAAGATCCCACATGCCGCGGAGCGGCTGGGCCCGTGAGCCATGGCCGCTGAGCCTGCGCATCTGGAGCCTGTGCTCCGCAACGGGAGAGGCCACAGCAGTGAGAGGCCCGCGTACCGCAAAAAAAAAAAAAAGAAGGAAATTCTGCAATATGCTGCAACATGGATGAATCTTGAGGACATGATGCTAAGTGAAAAAAGTGCCCCCCCCCAAAAAATACTATATGATTCCACTTATATGAGGTACTTTGAGTAGTCAAAATCAGAGACCAAAAGTAGAACTGTGGTTGCTAGTGGTTGGGGGGAGGGGGATGGGGAGTCACTGTTTAATGGGGACAGAGTTTCAGTTTCACAAGATGAAAAGAGCTATGAGCGGTGGTGCTGGCTGCACGTTATGAATGTATTTAATACCACGGAACTGTACACTTCAAAATGGCTGAGTGAATTTTATGTTATGTGTATTGGTGGTATGCATTTACATATTACAAATGTGTGTGTATGTTATATGTGTTTATACATGACATAGGGTAGTCGATTGATACATCTGGAGCTCCATAGCAAGATCTACTTTGGAGACACGCATCTGGGTGTCATCACCATGTAGATGTCCACAATGTTACGGGACTGCGTGAGTTCATGGTGGCTTTGGACTGAGAAAAGGATTGAGCTCAGATCCCTGTGGAGCACAGTGTTACGAGGTCCACGCTGGAAGAGGGGCTCAGGGGTGAGGATGAGGTTAGACAGGTAGAAGAACTGGAGGAGAGAGGTCAGGGAAGGTGAGCTCAGGATCTAGAGACATCTGCAGTTTGTGCTTACCAGGCATCTGCTCTACCTTATCCAGAGCTGGTCTTTGCTTTCTTTTGGGGCTAGCACACCTCCACTTTCAGTCCAGGTGATTTATAAGGCTGACCTCATCCCTAGCTCTAGGAAGGGGGCGGAGAAGGCATGACCTCGGTCCAGCTAATAATATTCCATCCCCTGACTGTGGTGATTGGTTCAACAGTGGTCCCGTGACCAAAGCAAGGCCAATGAGATTCAATCCTGGGAATTTTGCTGGAACAATGAGGAAAACAAAACTTTCAGGTGTGATTTCTAGCTGTGAAGATGATGCAAATCTGGAGCTGCCTGTGCCACCAGAAGAAGCCTGAGAATTAAGCCAAAGCAAAAGACAGTGAGTGGAGAGATGGAGAGCAAGAAAGAGAGAGTGAGTCTGGATGACATCATATGAGCTTCTGGATCCATCAATGCTTGAAGTCCAGACAACTAATTCCCTTTATGGCTATGGCAAACATTAAAAATTGGCAACCATTAAAAATTCAGTAAAATCATTAAAAACATTAAAAATTCCCAATCCATCTCCTGTTTTCCTTCCTCTACTACAGGGTCCGAAAAGCTAAATCATTATTCTCCAGCTTCCCTTACTGCCAAGGGTGGCCATGTGACCCTTTCTGACCAATGAGGAAGTCCCTGGAGAGGGTACCCCTTCCTTAATAAAAGGAAATTCTCATTAGGAAAATGAGTTTGGGCCCCCTCACCCTTTCCTTTCCTTGACACTCGGTATGTGATTGTGAGGCTGGGAGGTGCGGCCACCATCTTGCAGCTACACAGCAACAAGCACAAGATGTAGGACAAGTGCTGAGGATGATGGGACCAAAACACAGGATGAGCCCAGGCTCCTGATAGCATTGCAGTGCTGCTGCTCCAGGCCTGGGCTACCTCATCCTGACGTTTTGCTGAACGAGGCAATAAGGCCCTGCCTGTTCTAACCCCTGCTGCTGGGTTTCTGTTACCTGCGCTGGAGTGGAGTCTGTTGACACACGGAGCCGGGGCAAAGGAGGGCAAGCCAATGCAAGGCAAGTGTTTAAAAAGTACTTAAGGGAATTCCCTGGTTAGGACTCTGTGCTTTCACTGCCCAGGGCCCGGGTTTGATCCCCGGTCGGGAAACTAAGATTCCACAAGCTGCACCGCGTGGCCAAAAAAAAAAAAAAAGTACTTAAAAGGGGAGGGAGTGGCCCACAGCCCCATGATGCAGAGAGGCTGGGAGAATGGGGCCTGTGGCTGAGCCACTGGAAGGCTTGCTTGCCTTCTGTTTTACCCTCCCTGCACTGTGCTTCCCTGTGACACGCCGCCTGGAAAGTTTCCTGCTCGTGGCCTTGGCAGCAGTTCCCCTTGGTCAGTTCTGCAGTGTTCTGGGAGTTGTTCCTGGAGACCCACCCACTCAGAGTACCTCCTGTGATTTTTAAGCACCCAATTCCCCACCTTAAATCTCTTTCTGCTGAAGATACCTAGAGTGCTTTTTAGTTCCTGCACCAAAACATGACTGATCCAGGATCAAGAAGTGGCCTTTGGGTTTAGGAATCTGGAAGTCCCAGGTGACCTTTGAGAGAGTGGTTTCAACAGAGGGGTGGCGAGGGGCGATCAGTTTTGGAGCCCTGTTGGTACCTTTGGAGAGCATGGCCTAATCCATAGAAGTGGGCCAATCTCTAGAAGGACAGTACTGTGGAAGAACCTGAGTATGTCGACTTAGCTCCCAAATGTGTCCTTAGCTCACTGGGGTCTCAGGTCCCCCAACCCTTCTTGGCCCAGTCCCTGGACCCCTCATCATTGTGCATTAATGTCTGGGTCTGGTCTCGCTCCAGCTATGCCACAGAGGAAACCAGATTGCAGTGGGTGAGGGGTTTTCTAAGAGGTAAGGTGAGGAGATGGCTTGGATGGGTGAGTGGCAGCTGCGGGGGGTGGGGGGGGCGGGGGGGGACATGGAAGCAAAGCCTCAGGACTATTTCCTTGTAAGATGTAGGATGCGGGAATGAGTGAATGTGGGAAAGCAGCTGGAGAAGCTGGAGAGAGAGCAGAGCGGCGTCCTAGAGGATACGAGAGGGATAGACCATGAAAGGGGAAACTGGGCCTCATGGCCGCAGCCTCCCTGATATTGACGACTGTCTGTGGCTTGCACAGCACTGGCCTCCGCCCTCCAGCGAGTGGAGGAGGTGGGTGTGATCACACAGCTGGTTCCAGGCCCCTGAGAGGGTGAGGGGGGAGGCTGGAGGAGGACTCATCTCTGGCCGGGTTTCAGTGGGATGGAAGCTGAGGTCACCTCCTGAAGGAGAGGCTTTGTGGTTCTGGAAGAAGTGGTGGTCAGAGGGCCAGGGGCGTGGGTGAAAGGGCGCCTCTAGGGCTCGGCAAGGGAATGGCTGAGAGCTCAGGGCCTTGCTGAGGCTGAAGTTGGAGTCTGCCCCAATGGACTGTCTCCATCCACTGTGTGCAGCCGTGGGTGGGCTGGGTGGGTCTGGAGGTCTAGGTCCCTGGATGGGGCCCAGCCAGTGTGTGGTTGGAGAGATGAAGAAGGGAGACACTAAGGGTGCTTTGGGTGACTTGGGCAGGAAGAGTGATCTGAGAATAGGCTGCTGGCTGGGGCGTGGAGGGAGGGAGGGGACGGCGGGTGCCCCGAAGCTGGGTGAGGGCAGGGCCGGGAAAGCCCAGAAGGGGGACGGATGTGCCCTCTGGATAGTTCATGCTCAGTGACAAGTGTGTGGTATAGGAAAGGATTTCCTTGCCCCCTCCCAGTTCCTCGGATCATGCAGCTTAAGGCAGAGAAGGAGGCAGTCCGTGGAGGCTGCAGGGCTCCGGCTCGGTCCTGCCTGTTTGAGCGGTGCCCCTTCCCTGGCGGACCTCCTGCCTTTAAATGCCATCTGCATCTGGACAACTCCACGCTTATGTCTCTAGTCTGGAATCCTTCCTTGCTCCAGACACATCATCCAGCCCCACACTCGACATCCCAATGTCCAACAGGCTTCGCAACCGAAATTTGCAGAATGGAAGCCTCAATTCCTGATCCTGCAAACCCTCTCCTCTCACAGTCCCCCCTCCCGGTTAAATGGTACTTCCACCTGCCGAGTGGCTAAGAATGAAACTGGCACCCTCCTTGACTCCATAAGCAAATCCTGTAGACTCCACAGAATATATCCTGGGTCCAGACAATTTTCACATTCTCCACCACCACCTCGGTGGTCCAAGCCTCCATCCCCTCTTGCTTGGACACCTCAGTGACGACCGGCTTTCCAGCTTCTGCCCTTGTCCCACTACGGTCTATTCCTCACGTGGCCACCAGAGGGCGCCATCTAGACGCGGATCCCGCGGTTTCCCTGCTCACAGATTGAATGCACAGCAGTTCCTGGAGCCTCGAGGCCTGTGGGCCACTCTTCTTGGTGTGCTGAGCTTCATTCAAGCCCCATAGGTCTTCTTGCTGCACCTGAGACACTCCGAGCTCCTCCTCACCTTTGCAGTGCTCTTCCCCGGATCTTTGAGAGCTCAGCCAGGTTTGTAATCAAGTCTGCCTCTTCCCTTCTGTGTCATTAGCTTCTCCCAGGGCCTCTTTTATTATTTTTTCATGGCACTTTCATCACTGGTATTATCTTTATATTTATTACCTTGTTTATAGTCTGTGCCTCTCCCGGCTGTGAGCTCTCCCGGGCAGGAACTTGTCTTTGTCCACTGCATGTCCCCAGGGCCCAGCACCCAGGATGAGTTATTAAATTTTATGTGTTGAGTAGCGCATGTCAGCCTGGCGTGACACTGGAGACTTGCGGGCAGGGAGCATCCTCCCCACCCCCCAGGCCAGGCCCTGTTGAAGTTTGTCTTCCCCTCCCCTTTCCTGTTTAGTGTCAGAGCCTCTGGCCCACCCGGGATACCCATGGGAACGGGCAGAGCTGGAGGACAAGGAGATAGGCAAGAGCAGAGGGCTTAAATGGCCTGGGGGTCCATGTGGGAGGGAAGGGATTTTGAGAGTCAAAAGGAGACGGGGGCACACATTGGATGGAGTGGAGAAGCTGCCCCAAGACTCCTGGCTTCTGTCCTCTGGAGCAAAGGCCAGTCTGCACCTTGGCTTGTGCTGTGCAGGTCGTGTGGGTGCCTGAAGGCCGACAGGCAGGCTGGCCGGGTGTCTCTGCTCCTATCTGCCCATGGTAAGTGTAGGGGCTGTGATGAGGAGGGGGAGGTGAGTAGTGGGAACTTGGGGTCTGGGGGGGGACACTCACTGTGGAGTCTTGGGGAGAAATGGGATCTGGCCAGGCAGGAAGAGCAGCACAGAGTTTTGGCAGAAAGACTGGTGGGCGTAAGACCACACTGAACGGGTGGTGGAGGACCTCAGGGCATCTGGCCTGGCAGTGATAGAGGAGGAAGGTGCGTGGGGACCAGCATGGAGACTCTCCTGCCCTAAACAGATGGGAGTGGGCCTTTGCCGGGGAAAACAGGGTCCCATCGAGATGTTGGGAGACTCCCCCTAGCACTGACACTGACATATTTGAACACTCCTGGGGAGAAATGCTGAGTTCTGAGCCAAGCTGCGAGGTGGACAGTGAGAGAGGGAGGTGGATTCAGGAACTGTTCAGGAGGGAGGACCCCAGGCCCTGGATGCTGGGACTGAGAGGAGGGAAAGCCCAGGGTTGCTGCCTGGTCCAAGCCTAACTAAACACACGGGCAAACATAGCACGAGATGAAGGCCGCTTTCAGTCAGTGGGGAGAAAATACACTCTTGGGGTAGATGACGTTGGTCAAGGGGTAGCCATCTGGAAAAACATAAGGTAGGATCCGGACCTCACATGGTGCAGCAGGATAATCAAGCATAAAGAGCTAGACAAGGACTTCCCTGGTGGCACAGTTGTTAAGAATCCAACTTGCCAAGGCAGGGGACACGGGTTTGAGCCCTGGTCCGGGGAGATCCCACATGCTGCGGAGCAACTAAGCCCGTGCACCACAACTACTGAGCCTGTGCTCTAGAGCCCGTGTGCCACAACTACTGAAGCCCACACGCCTAGAGCCCGTGCTCCGCAACAAAGAGAAGCCACCGCAATGAAGAGTAACTCCTGTTCACCACAACTAGAGAAAACCTGCACACAGCAACGAAGACCCAATGCAGCCAAAAAAAAAAAAGCTAGACAATGGCAGCAAGAAGAAATCATAGAAGAAAGTTCTAGGAATGCAATTTTAGGGTAGCAAAGGCCTTTCTAAGAGTTACAAAGAACCTAGAAGCCAGACAAGAAAAGACTGGATGGACTGAATGACAAGAATATGAAGAAGTCTGCGTGGTTCAAGCCACTATTAGTAACAGTGACAATCTGGGGAAACATGGTTGTAACTCATGTGACAAAGAGCTAATTTCCCTAAAATGGAAATCAGTGAAAAAGACCAACCCGGAATAAGAAAATGGGCAAAAGGTATGAAAACACAGTTCACAGCGAAGGGAAATGCAAATGGCTTTCGATGCTCTGAGAAAATGCTCACTCGGATTAAAAGAAATGCAAATTAAGATGCCATTGCTGGGCTTCCCTAGTGGCGCAGTGGTTGAGAGTCCGCCTGCCGATGCAGGGGACGCCGGTTCGTGCCCCGGTCCGGGAAGATCCCACATGCCGCGGAACGGCTGGGCCCGTGGGCCATGGCCGCTGAGCCTGCACGTCCGGAGCCCGTGCTCCGCAACGGGAGAGGCCACAACAGTAAGAGGCCCGCATACCGCAAAAAAAAAAAAAAAAAAAAATAAAAAAAAAAAAAAAGATGCCATTGCTATATCCTTTTTTGGCTCCTTGGAATATCAAACATAAGAAAGTCACCTAAAAGACTGTTGATGAGAACGCGGAGAAACAAGCTTTCATTCATTGCTGATGGGAGGATGGATGTGCACAGCCCCCGAGGAGAGGATTTGACACAAATGACACACTCTATCACCCAGCAGCCTCCAGACACTCGCACCTGGCAAAACAGTGTACGCACATTGTTATACACGGCAGCACAGTTGGAGGAGCAACAGGTAGCGGGAAACCCCAGCCATCCTTCAGTAGGAACTAATCAGATCACTTCCAGCATGCTGAAACAAGGGAATTCTGTTCAGCTGCAAAAATTAATGAGGAAGCTCTTTATAAGTAAACACGGAACAAACTTGAAAATGGAAATAGTAAATGGAAACCAGCAATGTACGGGAAACCAGGCATCATGTGCTTCCTTTTGGGGTGAGAGAAAGGAAATAAAGAATTGCTTTTTTGGGCTTCCCTGGTGGCGCGGTGGTTGAGAATCTGCCTGCTAATGCAGGGGACACTGGTTAGAGCCCTGGTCCGGGAAGATCCCACACGCCGCAGAGCGGCTGGGCCCGTGAGCCACAACTACTGAGCCTGCGTGTCCGCAGCCTGTGCTCCACAACAAGAGAGGCCGCCATAGTGAGAGGCCCGCGCACCGTGATGAAGAGTGGACCCCGCCCGCTGCAACTGGAGAAAGCCCTCGCATAGAAATGAAGACCCAACACAGCAAAAATAAATAAATACATTAATTAATTAAAGTACCCTTAATTAAAAAAAATGTATTTCACACCAGGGTCAAATTAAAAAAAAAAAAAAAAAGAACGCTTTTTTTCTTTCTGCTGGGATATCTCTGGAAGGACACATAAGAAAATGGCAACAGAGGTGGCCTCCTAGGAGGGGACTGGGTGGCTGGACTGGAAGATAGGCTTATTCATGATTTGTCATGGTCAGTTCTTGTGTGCCTTTTGGAACATGTGAATGTATTACTCATTCAAAGGTAACATGAAAATATTAAAATAATGAAAAACTTTAAAAGCTCAAAAGCAATGCTGTCTAGGCCCCCATTCAGGGGACTGGGGTGGTTGTGTTGTACTGGGATGGGAGATGGGGAAGACTGTTGAGTTGGAGGCACCAGTGGGGCATCTGGGGTGGGGGTGGGGTATCTCTGGCAGGCAGTGGAGCGAGACCCAGGAGCCATACTTTGGGGACGGTGATGGAACCCATGGCGTGGGGCCCCAGGGGGTGTAAGAGAAAGGCCAAGACAGTGCCCTGATGAGCAGGTGTGTGAGGAGGAGGAGGGCGGTGCATCAGCATGGGCTCCAGGAGAAACGGCTCTCCCTAATCCATCAGTCGGAGGGTGGCCTGGGGGGAATGCAGGGAGGGCTCCTGGGCTCTGAGGGCTGGGGAGCAATAGCAGCCTGGCTGTACTTGGTCTCTGGGTGTGTCTGGGACACAGAACCTGATCCAGGGGCAGAAGGAGAGCCCCTGATGAAGAAAGGGGTCCGCATTCCTGATCCAGGGCTTCATGGAGAATCTCCTGGGAGAAAATCCCCTCCCTGTGCCCTGGACTTGCCCTCATGGAGCCTTCTGGGCCTGAACTTGACTCCTCCAGCAGGAAGGAGGGAGGTGGCTAAACTGAAGAGTAGCTTGAGGCGGTTGGCAGAGGGAGGTGGCTTTGGGCCCAGGGGTGGGGAAAGCATCTGTTTGAACCAGCCCCTGAGGAATTTGACCCCTGAACTTCTGGGAGGACCGTGCCAGGCTGGGGACCAGACTCCAGTCACTGGGGACCGCCCGGAGCTGCCACTCCTCTTCTATTTATTATTTTTTTTAATTTAGTTTTTGGCCACGCCCCCGACCAGGGATTGAACTTGTGCCCCCTGCAGTGGAAGCACAGAGTCCTGGCCACTGGACCGCCCGGGAAGTCCCTGGCCACCCCTCTTCTGACACCTCCCTGTTGTGATGCTGAGCCTGGGGCTGACCAAGGCTGAGTGAGCCTCCACCCAGACCAGTTCCCAGTGATGCCTCCAGGGGGCCTGCCAGAGACACCCAGGCCACCCCCACCCCGTGGGTTTTCTTTTGTTTTTAATTTAAAATTTAATTAAATAATTCTTATTTCTATAACAATTTACTGAGTGCCAGATCTGTGCCAGAATACAGTAAAGACTTAGAAAATGTTGGCTGCTATTTTAATAAAAGGTTAAAATTTTTATGAAGACTTAATAATTTTAAAGTTGTAAGCATTTGATGATATAGCCTAAAGATTTATAAAGCAAAAATAAACTAAAATAAAAGTGATAGAATTACAAGGAGAATTGACAGATTCACCATCATAGTGGGAGAGTTACCATATCTTTCTCAAGAGCTGATAGATCAAGCGAGACAAATGAAAGCAATGATTTGTAATGATATAAAAGATTTAAGCAGCACAGTTAACATCTCTGATTCATTAGACACATATAGAACACTGACTGTCTACACATTTATGAAAAAAGAACCTCATACTAGGTCATACATAAAGCAAGTCTCAACAAATTTAAGCAAATCAGTGTGATACAGTCCGTGTTCTTTGACCACAATACCATTAGGGAGACAAGACAAAACAGAACAAAATCCCTTTCCCCAACATTTGAAGATTAATAACACACTTTCAAATAACTCATTGATCAAAAAAAGTCATAAGGAAAATCTTAAGATACTTAGAACTAAAACACAATAGAATATTACCTATCAAAATAGTAAGTTGTGGTAAATGTTATGTATATTTTACCACAATTTAAAAAAAAAAACTATAGGTTGCAGCTAAAGTAGTATTTGAGGAAAATTTATAGGCTCAAGAGCTTACATGAGGAACAAAACAAGGCTGAAAATTGATGAACTAAGCATTCAAAACTGAGAAGTAAAATAAGAACAGTAGAATAGACCCAAAGGAAAAAAAAAGGGAAATAAAGATAAGACCAGAAATTAAGTGGAAAAAATTGTATAGTAGAAAGGATATACAAGGCCCAAAGTTGGTTCTTTGACAAGACTAGTAAAATTAACAGATTTGGGGAGGAATTAAGAGCAAAGGTTGGAGGCAAAAATAATATTAGCATGAAAAGAAGAGAAATAACAGAAATTGAAAAGTGGAGATTAAAAAGATGTAAAATAATACTATGGGGCTTCCCTGGTGGCCCAGTGGTGGAGAGTCTGCCTGCCGATGCAGGGGACACGGGTTCGTGCCCCGGTCCGGGAAGATCCCGCATGCCATGGAGCGGCTGGGCCCGTGAGCCATGGCCGCTGGGCCTGCGTGTCCGGAGCCTGTGCTCCGCAAGGGGAGAGGCCACAACAGTGAGAGGCCCACGTACCGCAAAAAAAAAAAAAAAAAAAAAAAAAAAAATACTATGAATAGCTTTATATCAGTGAATTTGAAAACCCAAGCAAAAGAGAAAAATATATTAAATATTTCTAGAAAAATAGATAAAAGATGACTCAAGAAATAATATAAATTCCAAATAATCCTATATCCATTAAAGAAATTGAATGAGTAGTTTAAAATCTACCACTCCCTCCTCCCACATCATCCGAAATCAGGCCCAGATGGATTTACAAATATTACAAAATATTCAAGAAAGAGATAATTCAACATTATCCAACTTCTCTAAAAATAGAAAAAAAGATAATATCACCAACTCGCTTCATGAAACTAGTCTAACTTTGACACCGCCCCCCCCCAAAAAAAAGACAAAGACAATGTGAAAAAGGAAACTTACTGGTCAATCTCACCGATGAACTTGGGGACCCCCCACCAATATTGGCAGTCTGAAGCCAGCAACGTATAAAAGACAATCATCATGACTGCATTTGTTAGGGTATAGTTTAAGCTGCTATAACAAAATGACCCCGAAACACATCGGCTTAAAGAAGACAACCACTCACATCCAGAGGTGAGTGGTTCCGATCGATCATCCCCCACACATCCAGGATTGCACCAGTGTTTCTACTTCCTGGCCAGTGAGGAGGGAAGAAAGATGTACAGGACATGTGGCATAGCCTTCAAGGAGATGGTAACAGAAGTTGCACTCACCACTTCCACACATACCCTTTCCCCCCCAAACGTAATCATGGGGCCACACCTTGCTGCCGGGGACACTGAGAGTTGTGGTCTTCAGCTGGGTGAGCCTGGGGCTGGCTACAAGTCTTGGAGTCTGTTCTTAAAAAGAAGAAGTGGAGAATGGCAGTTGGGAGCCAGCAGTATTCCCCAGAGCGACTACGTTAGGTTTATGCAAGAATTCAAGGGTAAGTGTGTATTAATGTTATCCACATCATCTCCATAGATACAGAAAAAAAAGGCACTCAATAAAATCAAACACATATGATCAAAACAAAACTGTTGTTACTAAGAATAGCAGGGAAACTTCTTTAACTGATAATAATGTATGGTAGTAATATCTGCCAAGAGCCTCAGTGGTGAAACACTAGAAGCATTCTTTTAAAAATCAGAAATAAGGAAAGACGCCTGCCATCAATGATTCTATTCAACCTAAGGAATTATGTTACAAAAATTGGGAAGGAAGAAATAAAGCTGTCATTTTCCACAGATAAGACTGTCTACAAAGACAGTCTTAGACTTGTTAGTAGCTCTCTATTAGGTAAACTCTAGATAAATTATAATAAGAATTTCCATCCAAGTTGCCATATACATAAATTCAATCTGAAACATTTGACATTCTCCTACCTATCAGCAACAAAACAGAAAACGCAATTTTAAAAAGTTTTAGTTACAATGACACTGAAAGTAATAAGGTATCAATGAATAAATCTAATAAAAAAAAGGGCATGACCTTTCTGGGGGAAATTATAAAACTTTATTGAAACACGTAAAGAAGAAATATGACATGTTAATGGGTAGGAAGATTGAATGTTCCAAAGATGTCAATTCTCCCCCAAATTCCTCTATAAATTGAATAAAATTCTAATCAAAATCCTGACATAGTTTTTCTTGGAACCTGACAAGCTGATTCTAAAATTTCTATGAAAGAGCAAATGTTCACTGACAATTATAACAATTTTGAAAAAGTTCAAGAGAGGAGAATTTGCCCTGCTGGATATAAAGACCTGACATAGAATTTCAGTAATTAAAGCAGTGTGATGCTGACTCCAGGGTGGACAGATAGACCAAGAACAGACTCACACACATACAGACATACTTGCCATGAGAGAGCTTGGCTGCAGCTCACTGGGGACAAGGCAGGCAGCTCTCCTCAGTAAACGGTGCTGGAAGAACTGCTCATGGAGATGACGAAATTAAATCCTTAATCTCATGAAAATTGAAGAAATCCTATCTTACCACACCCTAAAATCCATCCCAAGTGTGTAAGGACCTGAATATGGGAAACAAAACTTTAGAAGTTTTAGAAGAAGATGCGGTAGAACGTCTTTATGAAATTGGGAGTAGGGAAGGACTTCGTAAGCAAGACTCACTCCACAGGCACAAGTCTCTAGGGAAGAAATTTAAATTAGACTACATCCAAGTGAAAATTTGTGCATTAAAAGTCACAGTTGATTAAAAGACATCCCAAAGACTGGGAAAAAAAAAGATTTGTAATGCATATAGCAAATTTAAGTTTGAAAATCAAAATATACAGGGACTTCCCTGGTGGCACAGTGGTTAAGAATCTGCCTGCCAATGCAGGGGACATGGGTTTGATCCCTGGTCCGCGAAGATCCCACAGGCTGCAGAACTACAAAGCCCGTGCACCACAGCTACTGAGCCTGCACTCTAGAGCCTGCGAGCCACAGTTACTGAGCCCGCATGCCACAACTACTGGAGCTCACGTGCCTAGAGCCCAGGCTCTGCAACAAGAGAAGCCTCTGCAATGAGAAGCCCATGCACCTCAACAAAGAGTAGCCTCTGCTCGCTGCAACCAGAGAAAGCCTGCGTGCAGTAATGAAGACCCAACGCAGCCAGAAATAAATAAATAGAAGCAATGGGATAATATATTAAAGAAAAAAAAAGAAAACCAGAATATACAAAGAACTTCTCCAAATAAGTATCAGAAAGTAGAGAAATGGACAGGAGATATGAAAAGATAATTTATGGAACAGGAAGCACCAGTGTCCAATAAATACCTGCAAAGATGCACATCACCAGAAACAAGTTAATATAAATTAAAACTGCAGTGAGACGCCAATTCACACCCATAGGTTGGCAAAAAGTATAAAATCTTACAAGGCCAAATGTGGCTGAAGGTGGGTACCATGAGGACCCCTGAAAAATGACTTCTCACTCTGTATTAGGGTGAAAGATGTAGGTGCCCTATAGCTCTGCTGTCCCACTTCTGGAGAAACCTCACCCACCAGCTCCAGGAGTCCACAAATATCCACAGCAGAACTGGTTGTAAAGCAAACATCGCAAGCCTCATGCATATGCATTAACAGGAGATTGGATAAATGCATTTTGATATAGTCATATCATGCAGTGTTACACACAAGCAGAGATAACTGAACTAGGGCTATAGGTTAAACATTTACCAGCACACCGCTGGGTGGAGGCTGTGCTTCGGGAACCCTAAGGCCTGTGGTGGGGAGGAGGGAGGTGACTGATCTGAGCACCCCTGGATAAGTCCTCGGGCCTCTGTGGGCACAATCTAGGGGGTGGATTGGGCTGAAAATGAGGAAGGGTTTTCTAACAGGCCTGGCTGCCCAAGGGTGAAAAAGACTCTCTCCTAAGGGAACGAGTTCCCCCCCGTCACTGGAGGTAATGTGAACGGGGCTGCTTAGTGGGCAGTGAACCAAGCAATGGATACCAGAAGTGCAGAGGCGGGGTTGGATGAAGATGGCCTTTATGATCCCTCTACGCATGCCCAGAGGCCCCGTGCTTCTGTGATTTAGTGAGTTTGCAAAGTATGGTTAAAAGAGAACTGACTGAATGAATAACCAAAGTGTGACACATCCCTGGATGGAACACTGCTCACTAATGAAAGGGGATGGACCATGGCTCATGCAACAGCATGATCTCCAAAACACGCCGTGTGAAAGAAGCCTTGTGCAAGAGGCCGAATACCGTGATTCCATTTATGTGAAATGCTAGAAAGTGCAAAGTAATCTGTAATGACAGAAAGCAGCTCAGAGCTTCCATGTGAGGGTGCAGGGGGTGGGGGGATGGACTACGCAGGGGTGCAAGGAAACCTTCCACGGAAATGGGAATGTTCTCTGATGTTTGGCATCTTGACTGTGGTGGAGATTTCATGGGTGTATGTATCTGTGAAAATGAATGGAGTTGTACACTTTAAATGGATTCATTTATTATATGCAAACTATGTCTCAATACAGATATTTAAAAACAAAAAAGAAAAGGTGAAGAGGCCTGGACAGGAGGCCGGGGCTGCTGCATCTTGGCCTTGGTCTCATGCACAAGAGCCTGAGTTTCCCCATCTGTAAAATGAGAGTATTGGACAAGGAGACCTACGTTCACTTCCAGCGTAGTGGTTACAAGTGTGCCACATCATCTGGGGCAGATTCATGAACTTCTCTGGGCCTCGGTTTTCTCATCTGTAAAGTGGGGGAACAATAGAGCCACCACCAGCCTGGGCTTAGAGCAGTGGTCGCTGCGCTGGAAGCATGCAGAGACTGCCACTGTCCTTCTAGCCTCGCAGACACCTGGTGGCTGTGGTCCAGGCTGCCTCACTCCCTATCTTGTTCCCCAACCCTGGCCTATCCTCACAGCCCCAGAGCCACTGGCAGATTGGGGATATCTCAAGGTCCCTGAGTCACTCTCATTACAGGTCACAAGTTCTTCAGGGGCAACTTCTTGTCTTCCTTGTTTTGTATCCACAGCAGTACCAAGCCCAGAGCCAGGTATTCAAGTGGTGTATGATGGGTGCACGTGGAATGAAGGAGGGAGTCAAGTAGACCTAATTTCGGAAGAATTTTGCTTGGGTTGTCCTGGAGAAGCGGCTTTCTCAGGATGGAGGGCAGGTGCAATTTTAGTGCTGTCATGGCCATGTATGGTTGAGTAGGTTGTTTACTGCACAAGGAAGCTCCACCCCAGGGGACAAATGGGGGATAAAACCCAGTACATATAGCTCTTTCCGAGTCACATGACCATACTCATTGGCTGTGTCTTCCCAAAGAGGTGCATTACTCTTTTTTCTTTTCTTTTCTTCTTTTTTAAATAAACATTTTATTTTGGAATAATTTTAGATTTACAGAAAAATTGCAAGGACAGTAAGAGAATTCACCATATCCTTCACCCAGTTTCCCCTGGGTGAAAATGCTCACAGCATTTACATAACCACAGTGCATTTGTCGAAACTAAGAAATTAACCTTGGTAAAATAGTATTATCTAATTTCAGATTTGTCTTGTATTTTAATACTTTTTCCATTAATTTATTTTTTCTTGTTCCAGGATCCAATCCAGGATCCCACATTGCACTTAGTACATTGTTTTTGTTAGATTAACACAGAGGTTTTCCTATGGGATCGGGATTGCAGCGGTTGGGAAAAGAATGTGGATTTGGGGGAGTAGCCAGAACAAAGTCCTTAGGTGGCCTGTGAGGTGCTCAGGGTGGGTCATGGGGGGATGCTTGGCCTTCCTGATCCTGGCTGGGCGCCGTGAAGTGCTTTCCACTGTCTCAGCTCAGCCCATGCAAAGCACAGAGCGAAGATGTCAAAGTTTGTTGGCAGGTTTTACTCATTGGCTGGCCAAGTTTTTGGAGCAGGTCCTCGGGGAGGTAACATTTCCCTTTCGGCAGAAGCTGTCTCTGGGAACCCTGTGTGGAAGGTCTGGGAAGGTTCAGATCCAGGTGCTGGAGTGATGGGGGTGGGGTGGGGGTGGTGGTGGGGGGGATAGAGTAGGAGTGGCGCTCGCTGCCCAGCACCTGGTGCTGCAAATTCTCTGGCTGGTTTCCGGGTTTGACCTGAGTGACCCACCCGGGGTGGGTGATGAGCGGCTTTGCCCATCCCCTCCTGCCCCTTGTCCCTGCAGCCGGAGGGGTGCTGGGCATGGGGAGCAGTGGCAAAGAGGAGTGAACTTGAAGCCCGCTGCAGAGATCCAGTGCTGCTCAGATCCTGAGGCTCCTCGAGGCTGAGGGGGCGCACTCGCCTTCCCCACCCACTGCAGAACTCAGGCTTTGTCCCGCAGACAGCAGCCGGGGTGACAGAAGAGTCTGGAGTCACCTGGCTCTGGGTTTGAGTTCAGCCTGGGCTATCCTAGTGAATCAACTGGCTTCTAAGACCTTCTGTTTCAGCATCGTTCAAACGGGCCATCGCTCCTGAGCCAGGGTGCCTGGTCCCCCAGGGCTGCCTCCAGCACAGGGCCTGGCTGGCGTGGGGCACTGCCCATCACTTCCCTTGACGTTTCCCCTTCTCTGTCAGCTGATCCCCACCTCCCTTCCTGCCCCATCATATCCCGCCCCCCATATCTCTCCCATCGTTTCACACTCAGGGGGTCCCACAATGGCCCCCGCTTGGGGAGCATCCATGTCTTCCCCTCTGGAGAGCCCTATCTCTGACACTAGCTTTCAAGTGCCAGCTTCAAGGCCACCTTGAGGGCCCTAGCTCACCCTCTGTGTAACTCTGAGGTCCCCTCCCTGTCAATCCTCCGTGGTCCCATCACTTCCTGCCTTGTTTTATGGACACCTGTGATGAAGCCGTATCTTCCCTCTCACATCCTAGACTCACCAGTACCCGATCCTGTGCCTGGCACACAGTAGGTGCTCATTAAATGCTTATTGACCAGAACCGAGATGAACTACATTCTTAGGAGCCTCAGGTTCTTGGAGAACAGCTCTGGCCCTGCCCATGGAAGTGAGTCTCCAGCCCAGAGGGCCCCCAGGTCTCCTGCTGGTGTCCTCGAGCAGGGATGCCCGAGGGGGTGGCAGGGGCCCAGCCCAGCCCCTAAGGGCCACCCCACCCTTGAATCTTTCTGCCAGACCGCACGCTCCGCCTTCTGCAAACGGCTGTGGGGGCAGCAGCTTGGGTAAGTTCCCCTTCCGCTTCCTCCTGCCTTCTGTCCCGCTGCTGCTGCTCCTTGCTCAGGGTGCCTCTCCAGCTCTCCATACCCCCGTGTCTGCAGAAGCGCTCCGGGCCCTGAGCTGTCAGCACCACTGCCCTCCAGGCCTCGGACACGATGCAGGCCATAAAGTGTGTGGTGGTGGGAGATGGGTAGGTACCCGGCTGGACTTTCTGACAGCTCCGTCCCGGGGTAGCCCTGGACCCCCGCCCCCCCCTACCCTGGCGCCCCTGGTGAAGCCCCCTGCCCTGCAGATGGAGGGGTCCCTGGGAGGCTGCCAGAGGAACGGCTCCCTTTTTCTCCCAGGGCCCAGAGGGAACCCCAGGGGTGGGCTGAGGACAGCCCCACTCTCTCTGCCCACCTCACCCCGGAAGCTGCCTGGGTGGAGAGTAGAGGACTAGGGTTGGGGGTGCCTGGGGCCCCTGAGAGCAGGGGCTGGTCTCCCATGGGCCCTCAGGCTTCGATTCTGTGGATGCCAGCTCGGGGTGGAGGAGGTGGTTCCTCAGGCTGACCTGGGCTCTAGTCACTGGCTTGCGCTGCTGTGTGGCCTTGGGCAAGTCACAGAGCCTCTCTGAACCTCAGCTTGGCCACCTGGAATGAGGCCCATGCCCGCAGGGTTGATGTGGGGTCCCTTGAGATATTTTGACTGGTTGTCCTGCACGTTAAGTGTGTTCAGTGAAGCCGGCCTCCTGAGCCTCAGCCTGCGTGGCTGGGGAGGTTGTGTGGAGGCCGTGGGTGAGGAGCAGAAGGGGGAGGGGCATGAGAGACAGAGCTGGGGAAGGAGGAGGAAGGGGTGGGAGGGTGACTGGGGGGTCAGTGTGGGCCAGGCTGAGCCGAGGCGCCTTCTCAGCTGTTAGATCTCAGCGACCTCAGGTTGTCATGTCCCCTTACGGGCCTCAGTTTCCTCATCTGTAAAATGACAGCTTTGATATGCCCATCTCTCGTGCCTGCCAGCAGCACTGTCTTAGGGTCCAGCCCACAGGCACCGCCTGGGGTTTTCTGTAGGTCCAACCTGACACATTCCCGCGTGGTCTGGCTGGGCGGACCTCTTATCCAACCCTCCCATCCTACTGAGGGGCAGCCTGGGGCCTTAAGAGACTCGATTTTCCTGGCCTGGGGTGGGCTGGTTTATCAGGCAGCCCTCCGCTGATTCTGATGCACGTTATCTGCCCGCCTGTCCAACCCTGCTCACTTCTGCTTTATTTCTGATCTGAGGAGGGGAGGGCGGAAACCAAGGGCAATGTTCCAGTCACTTAGAGTTACCTTGTTGGCAGGCCTGGGGGAGTGGGTGGGGAGAAGAGGGCAGCTGGTCCCCCCCGGAGCAGGAACCGACGAAACCAAGTTGGGCAGGGGAAGGCCCAGGGCTACCTGTGCCCCCTGCCCCCTCCCAGCCCATCAGACTGAGGGCGAAGACTGCACGAGTAATGGTGATCACTACTAACTTAGTACTTACTATGTGCAGGCCCTGGGCTTAGTCACACTCCTCTATTTTATCCTCCCACCAACCCTAATATTAGGCCCATTTTACAGTTGGGAAAACTGAAGCTCGAAGAAGTTGTCATTTGCCCAGGACCTCATGGGATTTGAATCCTGGTCTCTCTGATTCCTAAACTCCATGCTCTTAACTGCCATGGTGAGGTGGGAGGGAAAAAAGAGGAGGGTCAGCCTTTCCCAATGTTTGCTGGCTGCTACACTGTGCCAAGACTGCGTTCAGTTCTTTTACCGGCTTTGTGTAATTTACCTCTCGGTCCATCCTATGAGACGAACTCATCTTATCCCTAGTTTCTGGATGGGGAAACTGAGGCATAGGGAGGTTAAGTGACTTGCCTAAGATCGTGCTACCACTGGGTAGCTGATGAAGCTGGGATCTGGATCCCAGGGAAGTGATGGCAGAGCCCTGGACAGGTACCAGGGGCCTCCTGGGGACCCCCTGCTCTTAACCCTCTGTCTCACATCATTGTCACCTGGGGAAGCCTGTTACAATACAAATTCCCAGACCCAGCCCACACCCCTGATTCAGAATATCTGGGGTAGGACCTTGAAGTCTGTCCTTTAACAAACACCCCAGATGACTCTTAGGACTCTTAGGTGTGAGAACGCTGATACAGGGATTCTCAGACAGGGACACTGAGGCCCAGCGGGGTGGGCCTGGGTCTTCTCTGAGGGCGGGACTAGGGGACTGGGCAGGTGCTGAGAAACCTCCCTGAGTCTCGGGCAGGAACCATGACCACTGTCCTCTCGAACTTCCTGTCTTTCAGAGCCGTGGGCAAGACCTGCCTGCTCATCAGCTACACCACCAACGCCTTCCCGGGAGAGTACATCCCCACCGTGTGAGTTCTGTGCGTGGGCGGGGCGCTCGGAGGCTGGGGAGACACGCACCGCCAAGCCCACCCCCTGCTCAGGCACATCCTGTGAGCCTGAAAGCCAGCCTCCAGCCAGTCTCTGCCTGGCAGAGCTGCCCACTGATTCAGCCAGGGAGGCAGCAACCAGCGCCAGGATGAGTGCCGAGGGCTCCCAGAGGGGAGAGAGGCTGCCGCGGGGTGGGGAGGTGCAGAAGGCGCCAGGGAGCAGGTGGCCTTCAAGCAGCGAGATGAGGAGGGCTGGCGTGAGCAGAAGCAGGGTGGAAGAGGGGCTGGGGCGAATAGTGGAGGGCCTTGACACCGGGAGATCAGAGACACCAGGGCCCACGTGTGTGTCGGGGGAGAGGGCAGTGCCACCTGGAGGCCTGCCCTCGTGTTGGATGTGGTGGCAGGGCTGTCACGTGACACACAGGTGTGTAGGAGTATGTGGGGTGAGTGGGAAGCACCAGCCCCCTCTCACCGACGCTCGGTGGCCCCATCCCTCTCAGGACGGCCCCCCAACTCCATAGCACAGCGTCCAAGGCTCTGTGTGACCTTCTCCCACCTTCCTTTCTGGCTTCATAGCCCAGTAATTTGCTTCTTGTCCCGTCTGCTTCCCGCCCCTGGTCACCAAACACTCCCTGGGCATTTCCACCTCAGGGCCTTTGCTCCAGCTGTTCCCTCTGCCTGGACTGCTTTTCCTTCCCATGTCCACGTGTCTAAGACGTCCAGGCCAGCTCCAGTGCCTGCTCCCCCAGGAAGCCTTTCTGACCTAGCCTGAAAGTGTCTCTCACTCCCCAGAGAGATTTTACCTGATCTTTCCCATGAT
Source organism: Platanista minor (assembly GCA_004363435.1). Taxonomy (NCBI): domain Eukaryota; kingdom Metazoa; phylum Chordata; class Mammalia; order Artiodactyla; family Platanistidae; genus Platanista; species Platanista minor. Next base: position 22,442 of record RJWK010012396.1, read on the forward strand.
CATGAGCCTACGGAAGGCAGGGGACCACATCCAGTTCTTTTGGGGTCTCCCCGTTGTCTTAGGAGAGTGTCTTATGCACAGCGCAGTCTACACATTGCCTTAGACACGATATATCTGTTCTGAGTCGACCTGAATTGAACTTCATGGAGAGCCCCTAGAAGGATGGATCACTGCTACCATCTATCAAGGGCCTATTGTGTGCTGGTCCCTGGACGAGATGTCACACATGTGTGACCTCATTTGATGCTCATGGGAGGAGGTGGCTATTATTCTAGCCCCAGGGTGCCTGCGGGGGAAGCTGAGGCTCACAGCAGCTAAGGGGCCTGTCCCCCAGGGTCCCCAGGTGGGCTGGGCTCCCTCTACTGATATTTCTCCCTGGGACACGGGCCCTGGCTCCAGTTGCCTCAGGGACCCCAGCCCGGGCAGGAGGACGGCAGCGAGGAGAGGGCAGAGAAACCTGGGTAGGAAGCCCGGAAAACTGATTTCTGCCCCGGTTCATTTCCCAACTCCCCCTACGGCGCCAGTGCCCCTCTCTCCGCATTGGCCCTTACCTGCATGCTCACCATCAATCACCAAATGCCTCCTGGTGCTGAGGGAGGGCTGGCTCTAGACCTGAGCAGGAAGGCAGGCGCAGAATCGGGGAAGGCAGCTCCTGCAGAAGGCCACTATCAACCAGGACTGTGCTGGCGCTACCTGTGTCCTGTCTCTGCCTGTTGCAGCTGGGCTGGAGGGCCCACCTGCTCAAAGATCTTAGACCAATTGCTTCCCCTCGGTGAGCCTCAGTTTCCCTTTCTTTAAGAGGAGGGGCAGGGCTGGGACATGCCAAGCTCATTGCCCGGGCGCCTTCCCCGTGCAGGGAGATGGGAAACGAGTTCTCTGGTGCAAGATGGCAGGACCAGCAGAGACCAAGGAAGGGCCAGTTGCGCTCAGCAGCCCGGAGAGACTGGCCCCTGGTGGCCCCGAGTGGATTCGGTTGTCCTGGACAACCTTGTGGAAGGACAGACAGAATGGACCAGACAAGGTTTACCTTCCCAGGACTCTGAGGGGTTGGGTCAGAGAGCAGGGCCGGCTCCTGGGTGAGCCATCTAGGCAGGCACACACTCAGGTGGGTCCTGCACTTGGTTTAATGCTCAGATGCCCCCATCCTGAAATTCTTAATGTGTGAACAAGGGTTCCTGAATTTTCATTTTGTGTTGGAGCCTGCCAGGTATGTAGCCAGGCCTGCATCCCAGCCTCTTTGTCTTCCATATGGAGTTACTCGGCTCTGGACAAGTCCCCAGAGGGGCTCCTGCTACAGTGCTTGCACCCCTGTGACAGGGAGGGAAAAAAATAAGCCACCCTGAGCCCTTGACAGTGGAGGGTGGGGACAGCCGGGGAGAGCAGAGTTGGGGAAAACAGGTAGCCTGAGATCTCTGGCACAGCGATAAAGGTCAAGAGAGCTCTGGGGCTGGGGGTGGTAGGGTTTGCTGGGGCCGGAGGCATGTGCCAGTGGACCAGATCAGATAAGCAAGAGAGCTGAGCTGAGCTTCCTGCCTGCGGGTTGGGGGATAAGAGCTCAGGGTCAAAGCCCTGTCTCACAGATGGGGAGACTGAAGCCTGCTCTGTGGATGGCCCTGTGCTGGGTGTTGAGGATACGAAGACAAGGCAGGAAGACCCTGCTCTCAGGTACCTGTGACCTAGGGGTTCTCCCCTTTCCCCTCTCCTTATGACCATTCTCAAACGGAAGCCCAGGTGAGCTTTCAAAAGCGAAAATGAGATGGAGGAGCCACACCTCGGCCTAAATTCCTCCCTTAAAACCCACCTCTTACTTACTCCATTCTGGTCCTCGGGCACCAGACACGCCAGCCTCCCCCAGGCTTCTGCACTCGCCACTTCCATCACTCAGTTCCTGGCCGAGGTATCCCCTCCCGGACCCACTGTCTAAAGCAGCCCTTCCCTCCGCCCAGGCCCCCTCCATCTCTCCACCCTGCTTGACATTCTTCGTAGCCTTTCCCGATCTGACTTCTGCTGGGCTGGAAGCTCCATGAGGACAGGGCCCTGGTCTGTCTAGTTCACTAGACCAGGGGTCCCCAACCCCCGGGCCACAGCCTGTTAGGAACCGGGCAGCACAGCAGCGGGTGAGTGAGCGAAGCTTCATCTGCGGCTCCCATCCCTCCCATTGCTCGCATTACCGCCTGGACCAGCCCCGCCCCCGCCCCCCCTCGCTCCCCCCCGCCCCACCCCGCCCCGCGCAACCCACGCATTCCATGGAAAAATTGTCTTCCGTGAAAGAAGACATGGTGCCAAAAAGGTTGGGGACCGCTGCACTAGACCTGCTTCTAGAACAGAGACGAGCACATTGCTGGTGCTCTGTAGTGACAGGGCCAGCCTGGCAGGCAGGGAGGGCATGCTCCAGCCTGTCCTGAGAAGGTGCTGGAACTCAGCCATCAGCAGGGGGCTCAGCTCTGTGGGGGCTTGTCTCTGGGAAGGAAGAACACAGGTGGTTAATTTAGGTCGGATGGGCCAGTACTTGGTTTTCACCTTCCTTTGTAAACTGGCAAATCCAGACCAGATTCCCATAGACAGGATGACGTGCAGCCTCCCTAGTGGACGTACCAGAGGCCCTGCTGAGCTTTCCAGCCTGGCCTCGCACCTCCCCCTCTCCCCATACTCCTGCCCGAGTTATTACTTCACTGTGTCTTGCTGGCTCAAGCCTCCCCACTGCTCATACACGCCCTCTGTCCCCTTGCATCCCACCTGGGACACCTCTCCGCTCCCCCGTCTCCTCCAATCACCCACCTCTCTCACCGGTGGCTCTGTCTCCCAGCTTCCCCTCTGACCCTTCTCCAAGACTTTTCCACCCAGTGGCCAAGAGGGCCTTTTCCAAATGCAAAGCTGATCATGTAACCCCTGCCTGGTGAAGCCCCTCGGTGGCTCCCCATTGCCTGGAGGACCACGCCCTGAATCCAACAGTGGTCCATGCCCCACCTGACCTATCAATCCTCCCTGGTCCCCAAGTCACAGCCCTGCATGCCCTGTGGTCTCTGTGTTCTCTGAGTCCACCTTCTTTTCCCTGGAGGCTTGGGTGGTGGTCAGGTGATGCCCGGGGCTGAGCCCCCTTTCACCTGCCCCCTATACCCCTCCTCCACTCCATGCTGGGGTCAGGGCCGGACCTGCAGCCCTGGGGGTGCAGAAAGAAGCCATACAGACTCTGGGTGAAAGCACTCCAGCCGTGTGACCGTGGGCTTTTTTTTTTTTTTTTTTTTGCGGTGTGCGGGCTGTTGCGGCCTCTCCCATTGCGGAGCACAGGCTCCGGACGCACAGGCTCAGCAGCCATGGCTCACGGGCTCAGCCGCTCTGCGGCATGTGGGATCTTCCCGGACCGGGGCACGAACCCGTGTCCCCTGCATCGGCAGGCGGACTCTCAACCACTGCGCCACCAGGGAAGCCCTGACCGTGGGCTTTGACTCTCATAGTTTCCTGGTGTGTAAAATGGGCACCATGGTAGAATCCACTTCCTGGGCTCACTGAAATGATCTAAGTATAAAGGGGCTGGAACAGCACTTGGCACCCCTGGGTGCTCAGCCAGCGTGAGCTCCCTGCCCTCTCCACAGCTCCTGGTCAGCCCCCAGACCCCAGCTCAAACTCCGCTGAGTCTCCAGCCATGAAGTCGCAGTGATGCTTACACCATGAGCTTTTCTGAATTGGGTAACAGGATCTAGTCCTGGCTCTGCCACCAACTGACTGTGAGATCTTGGGCAAGTCCCTTCCTGTCTGTGAGCCTCAGTTTCCTCATCTGGTAAATGGGAGCGAGGGTTGGCCACAGTGGTGGTATAAAGTTCCTCTGGTCCTGGTTGCCTACGGGTCTCTGAAATAGGGGACCCCGGGAGTTGTGGATCATTGTCCTTGCAGTAATCCCTCAGGCTCTGGCAGCTGGTCCTCTGTGGGGGGCCGGTGATGTTTAAGGATGAGATTGTTCAGCTTCTCAGCATCTCCCCATGAGGTGGCTTGAACGTCCTCTGTCCCTGGATCCTCCTAATGGCCCCAAGAGATAGGGCTTTTTTCACAATGAAGAAAGTGAGGTTCAGAGAAACTGGGTTACTCACCCAGGGTCACACAACCAGGACAAGGCTTCACAAGGAACTTACTGTTCTCTCCCACCTCTGGGTGGCTATCCCCAGGCGAATCAGCCCCCCCTGCAGTGCATTTGTCCACTCTCTCGCTCACAAATGAGTGTACAGAGGAGGCCAGGTTCAAATCCTAGCTCCTATGCTTGTGAGCTGGCTGGCCTTGGAAAAGTTATTTGACCTCTTGGGGCCTCGGTTTCCTCACCTGTCTAATGGCAATAACTTGAGGTTCTTTTATCTTGGGTCACTTGGGACTTTAAGACCTAATGTATGAAGGTCCCTAGCCCTCTGACCAGCCCCAGAGCAGGTGCTTGGTGCTGCTACAAGTCCCAGGAACCAGCTCTTTCCCCATTGCCACGGCCCCTGAGACCCTGGAGTTGGCTCAGAGAAGACAGATACCTTTGGCTCAAGGAATCTTGGGGGGCTTTTTGGTGTCAGAATTTCAGACTGGACATTAAAGGGAAGAGTGTCCCTGCATCCTAAGCTCATCCCAAAGGAGTGTTTCTGGCAGAAGCCAAAGAAAGCATGGGCACTTCTTTCCCCATCATGCCCAGCGATGTCTCCCTGAACAGTGCCTTCCGCCTGAAATCCCACTATGGTATGGGTGGTACCAAGAGTAGGTCCACAGAGCACCCACTACGTGCCAAGTGCGATGCTGGCCTTGGTGCAGTGAGGAACAAGCCAGGCTTGAGGTCTGCTGTTTTGGTGCTGAGTTCACCACAGATTACTGAGTTGGGACGGGGTGGGGACCCCGACCTGGCTGGGGCTCGGGAAAGGCTTCCTGGAGGTGACCTTGAAATGGGACTGGAGGGAGGATGAGTAAGAGTCAGCCCAGCACCAGGAACGAAGGAGAGTGGGGAGCCAGGGGAGGGGCATTTGCAGGAACTTTCCAGGCAGGAGGGAGCAGGGCCATCTGCGGAACTTAAGGCTGGACAAGCGTGGGGTGTTAAACATGTCAGGTTACCCACTTTTTTGGGGGGCCGGGTTGCCTGTCACAGGACAGATGTCTTTGGAGTTGCTCTGAAGCATTTCAGCTTCTGCAGCCTGTCACTGAGCAGTGTTCTGGGAGGGCTTCGTGGAGGGGGTGACATCCCAAGGGCTTCAGTTCAGTTTGGTTTAACTCTGTTCCACCTACACTCACTAGGTGCCAGTCCTGAGTCTTCAGAGATGAAACTGACATGGGCCCCGCCCTCAAGGAGCCCACAGCCCATGGTGGGACAGAGACACACTAAAACCAGTTCATAGTCAAGGCAAAGCAGTTGCCTGAGAGAGGAGACGACAAGCTCTTTCCAGGTCGGGGACAGGGAGGGAGGTGTCTGGGACGTTTCCCCACGGTGGGAGCTTGTGTGATTGCCCTGGAGGCCTCTCTGGTGTTGGCAGGGAGATTTTAGCCTCTGCCTCACCCTATTCCTTCAACATGTGCCTTTCCAGTGTGTGCCAGTGGCATTTCCTGAAATCTCCAGTAACTGACAGTTTTTGGTGTGCACTAGGGGTGGGCTGGAAGGCCAGGGAATTAACACCCCAGGACTTCCCTCTGCCAATGGGAGATGGAGAAGGTGGATAGATACCCCAGCTCCCTGCCTCCTCTGGGGGATGCCCTGAGCTCAGTGGCCCCAGCAAGACGGAGCCCCAGTTCCCACGCAATAACAGCTCAATAGCTGCTGTCCCTTCCCCTCAGCTGCCTGGAGTCACTTCCCAAATAAACCACTGGTGCCACTCCCTCATCTCAGGGTTTGCTTCTGGGGGGACCCAACCTAAGATGGGAATGAACACTCATTTAACAAATTTTGGGTGACCAGCCGCAGCGTCCAGCCTAGGAGGTGGGTAAAGTTTATTCTGATCATGCCTTGGAGGGAATGTTATGCAGCCTCGAAAAATCATCTCTCCAAAGGGTAGGTAAGGGCAGAAAAACAGTAGAGACAATGTTTTCCTCTTTATGCTTACCTGCTTTTAAAATTTCTTATGTAATAGATCAGTATTTTTAAAAAATAAAAAATAAAACCCAACTGCATAGTGCTTTGTGACTTTGGTTCTGTTGTAGCCCCTCTCTGGGTCTTGGCCTCTGCCATGGAATCATGGACTGCAAGTCCCCAGACTCTGGGGCTGGAGACTGACCCTTCTATCTTACCTGTTCCCACAGGTTTGACAACTATTCAGCCAATGTGATGGTGGACAGCAAGCCTGTGAACCTGGGGCTGTGGGACACGGCAGGGCAGGAGGACTACGACCGCCTCCGGCCGCTCTCCTACCCTCAGACGGTATGCTGCCCCACCCCCCTCCTCGTGGTCCTGAGCTTTGCATCCCTGTTGCCTCTGCCTGGTGAACCCTAACCCTACCCTTAAGGCCCAGCTCCAGGAGTTCCTGCCCTCCGTCAGTCCCCTGTCATTACTGTGCCCTCTGTCTTCCCAGCCCCTCTGCCTCTTGGGCTCTCGCACCACCTGGTTCTCAGTGGGTGGGGCGGGCAGACTCTGGACCAATAGGAGCTCAGGATGGCCAGCTGGGGCGGGGGCGGTGCTAGGGGACGGGAGGAGTGATGGGGGCACATCTGCAGGTGGCTCTGTGGCTGCTGGGCTCTCTCTCCAGGGTGGCAAGGAAAGCGCTGGAGCTGGTGACCAGACGGGGGGTGGGGGGTGGGTAGTGAGTGCCTGGTGAGGAGCATATGGATTCTGGAGTTCCAGATGGCAAATGCTTTAATCCTTGTAAGCCTCACTTTCTCCATCTGTGGAATGGGGGAGCAGCAGCACTGCTACATTCACCACTTAGAACAGGCTCTGGCCTTTAGGAAGTGTTGGATAAACAAGCAGCAGCCTGGTGTAGAGGTGGGAAGGGAATCCCTACCCTGCCGGATCCTAAGCGCCCAGCATCCCCTGGGCTGCTTCAGCCCTCAGTGGCTGCCCAGGTGTGGGAGGGCCCAGGTGGGATGCCTCCAGGCCTCCCCTCACGAGTAACCCTTGTCTGACCTCCCAGGACGTCTTCCTCATCTGCTTCTCCCTTGTCAGCCCAGCCTCCTATGAGAATGTCCGGGCCAAGGTGAGCAGGATGGAGCGGGGGTCTTGAGGGGATGGGGCAGGTGACCCTGAGGGAGGGGAGCACGGGAGGGAGGGACCGCTGACTGGCCTGCCTCTGAGGCAGCAGAGGGTGTGGGCGGAGAGGGTCCGCAGTGCCACCCCGGGCTGGCGGGGGGGACTGGGGGTGAGACTCAAAGGGGGTCTCAGAGGGGGCTGCGATAATTAGCTTTGCTCTCTAACCTGGTGTCCTCCCCACACACCCTCATGACCCCCTATTATGTCCTCCCCCCTACCCCCCGCACAACCTCCTGCCCCCACCCACCGGCCCAGTGGTTCCCGGAGGTGCGGCATCACTGCCCCAGCACCCCCATCATCCTGGTGGGCACCAAGCTGGACTTGCGAGATGACAAGGACACCATCGAGAAGCTGAAGGAGAAGAAGCTGGCACCTATTACCTACCCGCAGGGCCTGGCGCTGGCCAAGGAGATAGGTACAGGACTTGGGATCAGCCAGGGCGGCTGGGCGCAGGGTGACTGCAAGCATAGCTTCCAGGGCCAGGCTGGGCGGCTCCACCCTGGGTGTGCCGTGTACTAGCTGTGTGACCCTGGACGAGTCCCTTAGCCTCTCTGGGCCTATGTTTCCTCATCAGTGAACTGTGGCAACAGTAGTAGCTCTGGGTGGTTGGGAGAATTAAACGAACTCACACCCATGAGCTCCTAGAGCAGCAGTGCACGTGGGAAGCACTTTGTGTTAATTATTATTATAGTATTAGTATAATCCATAAACAGATATTGAAATAAGGGCCTCTGGACAGACAGAAGCAGGGATGGAGTGGGGTGTGCTGTGGCTTCTCAGAGGACGAGCAGCCAAGTCAAGCTTGGGTTTTCCGGGAAGGCTTCCTGGAGGCGGTGCTTCTGCTTGGGTTTGAAGGGTGATGCCTTTCCCTCTGCATCCTTCTCACCCCCCATTCCTCCCCCTCCTGGCTTCTCAGCCCAACTCTTCTGTGCCTTCCGGCCACTGGGCCAGAGAAGTGACTTCTCAGGGTCACGCAGCTGGTAGGTGGAAGAACCAGGATTTGAACACAGGACCACAAACCGCTGGCTTGGGGGCCTCCTCGTGGTGGCTCAGGGCTGCCTGCACCAGGGAGGTGATGACCGATGGGTCTGGCCTCTTCTGTGGCATCCGGGTCTGTTGCCCTTTGTCAGGCCCTGACCTGCCTGGGGACAGGGTACTTGCCCAAGAACCTGGGACCACCAGTGGGGTTTGGCCACTACGAGCAGTGACCCAGCTGCCCAGGGTGCTCTGTGTCACCACAGGGCCCTGCAGACCCCAGGGCTTGGCCCCTGAATTGGTGGGGCCTGCTGCAACCCATCCCTCCCTCAGCCCTGCCAGTCTTCCTTCCGCCGGAACTGGGAGGGCCCTGGGGACTCACATCTCGTCACAGGAAGAGAAACCACAGCCGTCACGCGCTCCTTCATGTGACCAGCCCAGTGACATGGCCGTCTTTCCCAGGGGCCTCCGCTGCCACTTAAACCCTGGGTCCTTTGTCCCATCCTAGGGGCTCTGGCTCTCAGGCCCCCTGGTCTTTCCTCACAAATATTGGGGATCGCACCCCTGCTTTCTCTTCTTTCTGTCCCCCCCAGACTCCTTCCACCCAAGACAGGGACTCTCCAGCCTGTGTCCCACCCCGTCCTTCTTAAAGCACAAGCTTTGGGATAAGATGGGGCCTGGAAGCCCGGATTCTGGTCCTGGCACTGACTGTCTGTGTGACCTTGGGCCAGTGGCTCCCCCTCTCTGGACCTCAGTTTCCCCATCCGTACTAGCCAGCCTACACACTTCCTAAAGGTCCTTTCTCCTTCATGAGGAGATGACTTGGGATTCCTGCCTTGGCCTCTAGCCAATCCATCTTGGAGCCAATAGCAGCTAGGGGTGGCCAGGGGCAGTGACTAATGACTTGGAACTTGCCTCGGACAAGCCCAGGCCAAGGGGGAGACCTGGGGGACCTGCAGGCTAATGAGGACAGCAGCTGCCTCTGCCCACCAGTGCAGGGTGGCGAGTTGTGGGGCAGCTCTGATCCCAGCTGCTAATCACAGGATTGAGCGCTTCCTGGGTGCTGGGCCTGTGCATTCTCCTGCTTCATCGTCATAGCAACTATGAAAGAGGGACTCTCATCATCCCACTTTACAGAGGAGGAAACTGAGGCTCAGGGAGAAGTCACTGGCTCAAGGCCATCCAGCCGGGAGGTGCCAGAGCCGAGACTTGAATCCGGGCTGCGTGGCTCCCTCAGTCATGATCAGGGTGGTCTGCTTCCCCCACAGGTGGGAGACTGGGGCGCAGAGAAGGGGGACAGGCTGAGGTCCTGGAGTGGCCAGGCCTCCAGTCAGGACCCTTTCTTTAGACACTACTGATCCAGGAAGCAGGAAGGTGGCAGGAGCCAGGGAGGATGCAGCTGGAGGGTGTGGAAGAAAGAAGTGGACACTGGCTACGGTCCCTTGCAGGGAGACAGTGGCCAAATGCCCAGTGACACCCTTCTGGGCACAGAGGGTTATGGTGACGAGACTCCCAGACCCAATTCGGGGTGCTCCATACCTGCCAGCCGAGCCCTGGGACCACTGCCTGTGCTCCCTGGTGGGACAACGCTCCACGTGCAAGGGAAACATCCAGCGTGTGACTCAGGACAAGTGACATCCTCTCTGAGCCTTGATTTCCTTGTCCTTGCCCCACACTTTCTTTCCCTCGTCCCTGGGCTGCCCCTCCTGAGATCTTGGCTCCCCTTTCCCAGCTGTGTGTCTCTGGCCCCGGGGCATCCCCTCTCTGGGCCTGATTCCTCACTTGGGAAGCGGGGAATCACAGAATTTCTTCACCGGGTTGTCGGAAGTGCCCAGCTCAGTGCCTGGCAGGGAGCAGGTGCTGATCAGCGTTGGTCTGCTTCCTTCCCCCCACGGAAGAGCAAAGTTCCCCCTTCCTGCCCCTCTCCTTCTCCGGTTCCTGAAATCGGCCCCCAGGCCTCTCGCAGAGGGGGTTTTTCAGTTGCTCACTTCAGGGAGACTGCTTGGGTTGTAATGGACACAGGAACTCTCACAGGTTCCTTCCAGAACGTCACAGAACACTGCCCCTTGGAGTGGGGCTCAGCCTGCCTTCCTCACTGTCTGTGCCCCGTGCTCCAGCCCTGAGTGGTCACGTGGGAGAAGGCTGGGCCCCTCATGGGGGAATGGGTGCTCCCCAGTTCCCATTCCTCTTGCTGAGGGCCCCCAGCTGCCCCTGGGGGAGGGGAAATGTCTAGTGTGTGGCTTTGGGTAAGTGACTTTTCTAAGCCTCAGTTTTCTCATCTGTAAAGTGGGGAGATGCGAAGGACTGGTTAGATGACATTTGGAAGGTCCTAGTGAGCGGGCCACGGGTTCCTCAGGCCTCCGGGGGGAAGACGGAGGCAGGCATGTGGGAATTTTCTAGGAGAAAGTGAGGCGCTGAGAAATTTGGTCACCGTAGCTTGAGCCCCTTTCTTGCCAGGAAGGTACCCTTCCTTAAATTAAGGGCTTTTGTGTCCAAGAAAGACACAGACCTGCTCTCGTGGGGGGTCTTAACCTCTCCCTCTGAATAAAACTCCCCCTTTCCGACATGAGGAGACTGAGGCACAGAGGGGTAAATACCCTGCTCTGAGTGACACAGCCCAGGTGGCCACCGCAGCCGGCGCAGTTGTGTGGCTTGGGAGGGGGTTCTGCCCATCCCTGACCTGGGCCTCTACCCTCTGGCTGCCCTAACCCAGACTCAGTGAAATACCTGGAGTGCTCGGCCCTCACCCAGAGAGGCCTGAAAACCGTCTTTGACGAGGCGATCCGGGCTGTCCTGTGCCCCCAGCCCACGCGGCCACAGAAGCGGCCCTGCAGCATCCTCTAGGGGTAAGAGCCCCTCCCTCCCCTCCCTCCCTTATCCTCCCCCCCCTCCCCACACACAGCAGGCTCTGTCTGGGAGGGAGGCGTCCAACCACCGTTCGGTGACCCTAGGTTTCATCGGGAGTGGCATTTAGGCTGGGACAGAAGACGGACCATCAAAGGGGCTTCAGGTTGCCCATTTGCCTGAGCCGGTCCTGCTCTGTGAGCCCAATTCCCAGAAGGAAGGTTCAAAGTGTCAGAAAATGCCAGGTAACCTGAGGCAAGGCATGGTGTCACTGAGCTCCCCCTCTGCCGTCCCTGCAGCAGGGCGGGGAGGATCACGGCAGAAAGATCCCTCAGCCCCTACCCCTTGGAAGAGGCTGGTTGAGCCGGGGAGACCTGACACCCACATATAGGGGTGGAGGTAGGACAGACTGAGTTATGAGGCTACTGGGGCAGAAGAGGGATGGGTAGGGGTTGGAGGCACCCACAGGGCTTCCAGGATGGGTGGGACAAGAAGGACGGAGAGGACTTGGCCAACCTTGAGCAAAAGCTGGGAGCTGGAATGAGCCGTGAGCCAGGAGAGCCGGGAGTGGGCTGTGGATTCTGCTTGGCCCCAAATTCTCACCCACTGCCTGTCTCCCTTCCAGGACACACCCAGCCCTCCCAGCCAGATGGTTCTGACCCTCCAGGGCCCCCACCCAAAGCCCCATGGCACCCCCGCTGGCCATGCTGTCCCCTTCCTGTGGCGTTTCTTAGCAAGATGGCTGCAGAATGTGGTTCATCATCTTCTCTGTGCTGGAGTCCCCCCGGGGGAAGAGTGAATTTGTAGGTGCTGCGTCCCCAACCCCTCATGCTCCTGCGTTCCCAGGGGCCAGAGGGGAGCCCCAGGACTGATAAGCCACCCCTGTGCTGCTGTGGTCAGATGCCACACATGGCATCATCTACCTGTTTACTCCTCCCTCACAAAACCTGAATACCCTCTGGAAACTTCGGGCCAGATGGTTGCCGGCCACCACTTATATACCTTCAGGCATGGGTCTCTCACTCTCCCATGAGGCAGTCTACTCCAATATTGATGGTCTTGCTTGTCTGAGAGTTCTCCTACTGAGCTAAATTAAGTGTCTGAGAAGTTTGTTCTTCTGGTCTTAGTCCTCCTTTTGGGGACAAGATAAAACATTCAGATTTTCTAAACCTCTGTGGGCACCTGCCCAGCCAATCAAAAGGCTGGGTCCTGCTGACTCCTGCCACCTCTCAAGTCTTTCTGCTCCACTCACAGGATCCTGAGCTGCATTAACCTGTGACACTCTTAAAACTTTCAGACCCTGCCAGTCAGGATTTCTGTCCTTGCGAATAGAAACCCAGTTCAACCTGCTTAAGCAGAAAATAAATTAACTGATTCAAGTTTGGAAATATCATGACTTCAGGTATAGCTTGATCAAGGGGGCTCAAAAGATGTCATCAGAGCTCACTTTCCTGTACCTTCTGATGTCTGGTTCATTCTTAGGCAGGTGACTCTCAAGAACTTCATCCTTCCAGTTTCAAGTTCAGCAAAAAAGAGCAAGTGTCTGCCCCAGGCAAAGTTCTAATGAAGGTTTACTCTGATTGGACCAGTTCAGGTCTTTTCAACCAATCACATTTGTCAGGAGAATGCTGTGTCCTGATTGGTCAAGCCTGGACTACATGCCACCCTAGAGCATGGAGCGGAAGCAGCCCTTTCAAAAGCATACCCACTAGAGTGGAGGGAGGGGTTGGTTCTCAAACGGAGACTGAGAGCTTTGCCAGAATTTGGGAATATGGGTGTTGAGCAGCCAGAAACCCCTAGTCTCCACTATTGGGAGGTCGCAGGAAAGTGTCCCAACAGTGTAAGGAAGCAATGCCGGTCCCACCAGGCACAAAACACAGGCAAGTTTCTTTAAAAGAGAGATGGGGCTGCTGTAAGGATTTACGAAGCTCATCCCCAAAGCGCCACGGTACAGGCATGGAGCCAGTCCCACCTCACGGTTTGCTAATTCACAAATGCCAGACTTTCCAATCCTGCGGACGGCTGTGCTTCTCTATCTAAATGTCATCCATCCATTCAACACAAATTCACTGAACACCTACCTACTCTGTCCCAGGCATTGTTCTGTGGTCCAGCGGTACACCCAAGTTCTTGCCCTCAGGGGCTGACACTCTAGAGAAGCTAAAAGATTTAAAAAAAGAGATATAAGACCCCGTCCCTGACGACACAGAAGTTCCCCCAATTCCCAGCCAGTGAAACGATTTGGGTTTCATTTCCTGCTCTTCCAGGCTCCCAGCCACTTCCACTGCCCCTCATAAGTCCTGAAGTTCTGATGCAAGATCTCAGCTCACTGGCCTCCTGAGAGCCCAACCCTCTTGAAAGGGATGGGGTGCAGGGGGGAAATCCCGTGGCCTTTCTTAATTTCGGCTCAGACAAGGTCGTCATGCTTTTATAGTTACTTCTCTGAAACACACCAAAAAACCGTAACCACCCCTGCCTCACCCCCCAACACACGACACAGATACAGGCATGTATGAGTCAGAACTCACACCCTAAAACATCCAATGTTTAAAAGCCCTGAGAAGCCTCTTCCAGTGGGCCAGAGTCGAGGAGAGCCTCTTTCTGTTTCCTGCTCTTCCGGGGCCTCAAGATAAATTCATGACCATCCTGGTGGCCCCAAGGCCTGGCTGCACCCCACCTACCTCACTCCTCCTGCGCTTACACCTCCTCTGCCATGTGCCTCTTCCCCTGAGCCTACCCCAGTGGATACAGTCCTTGTTTTATACCAATAATAAAGTCAGGAAATAAATTCTCTCACCATTGTGTGGTTTCATCCGGCACATATGATCTCATTTAATTCTCCTAGCAGCCTTCCAATGTAGTACTAACAGCTCTGTTTTGCAAAGAAGGAAATAGAGGCACAGGAGTTAGAGCTTAATTCACTAAGGCAGACACTGTACTTTTCCACCTGATACCACTACCTCCATCCTCTTTGCTAACAGGATTCTAGTTTTGTGCAAAGCAGCAGTGTATTTAGCCCCAGACAAAAATACTTGTTCCCAGCCTGCTTTGCAACTGGAGTTCCAAGTTCGCACAGTTCTGCCTAACAAGACATAAGTGAAAGTCAGCTGGAAAGGTGTCTTCTGTGAAAGTTTTTGTTTTCTTCCATAAAATAAATAAGGGAACCAGCCAACACTGACCATTGCCCCAGCCCCTTCCCTGATGAATACTGATGAGATGTCTGGAGCTGCAGCCGCCATATTATGAACCTGAAGCCACAAACATGAAAATACAACCTAACGCGCTAAGAATGGAGTAGCAGAAAGATAAAAAGAGCCTGGATTCATCACAACTTTGGTCAGCAGCTGAACAAATGCCAGTGGCTGCCTTGTTAAGGGAACAGAGCAAAAATGAAACTACTTATTTGTTTATGTCACTGTTAGGCCTTCTGTTACTATTAGTTGACAGCATTTGTAACTGAGGTCTTAGGACTTCCAGCTCTGTGTTCCTTCTGCTGTATCATTGTGTCCAGAACTCACTGGGCGTGGGGTGAGTCACTCGTTTCTGCTTTGCAAATTGGCTGAGGACCAGAACCCCTTCAGATAAGAAAGAGAAACCTCGAGGGAAGTCAGTCAGGAGTTTTGAAACAGGAAGAACTGTTAGTTGGGGGCAGGAACTGACAGCATGGTGATGCTCACTCATTTGACAGCAGCCACTCCCATGGACCCGCCTGGTGCCAGGCCCAGGCTGGGTATCAGGGCTTGGGTGCATTATATTTGGCCTCTTGCAAGAAAATCATCATCTGGTGGGAAAGGAAAGCACCTGCCAGATAAGCCTGCTTCATTTGGGGCTCTCTGTCTTGGAGCCTGGCTTCTCCTTGTGTCTTCTTCCAAAGCAGAGGCCTGGGGGTCCCGCTGACTTCTCCCATTCTGTCCCCCCAGCATTCACTGGTCACCAAGCCTGGAAAATTCAGCTTCCCAATATCTGTTAAACCCACCCCTCATCTGGCCCACTGCCACTCCCTACTATAGGTCTTGCAACCATCCCCTGGACAGTAGCTACGGCCTCCTCACTGGCCTCCCTGCCTCCACCCTCCCTGCCTTCTCCAACCTTCATCAGGAAGCCTGGTGGAATCTTCCTTATTTACAAACATAATTATGCCACTCAGATGCCTCGATGTAGCGTCACCATGATCCTAGCAAGTACCTGGCACCTAGTGGATGCTGATAAATGTCTGTTGTTTATATAAATGAATAAGCAGGTGAAAGAATGGACTTTAAAGGAGAGAGAGAGAGAGAGAGACCCAACCCTTCTAGTGACCCAGCTGGGCCCAGCCTTCCAGCATCCTCACCATGGCATCAGTCATGTGCATGAGCCATCTTGGATGTGCCAGCCCAGTCGAGTCCCCAGATGACTGCAGCCCCAGCCAGCACCACGTGGCGCAGAAGTGCTGCTCCACTGAGCCCAACCAACTCACGCAATCATGAGAGATGACAAACGGTATACTGAAACAATGCCGCTTCTGGGGCCAAAGTCCTTGCTGTCTCTTCCTTTGATCTCTTACTTCTCCCCCCTCTTAACTCCTCCACTGCCCAAGATATATTCACCTCTGGGGACATCTGATTCCACCTAGGCCTCATGGGATGTGCGAGGCAGGGCAGAGTAAGCTCTGAGACAGAGATCTAGGATAGTTCTAGAAGACTTCTGAAGGCTTTGAGAAAGTGAGATGATGAGCAGTCATCCATATAATCTGAGGTTCAGATCAATTCAGTTCCCACTTGCTAAGACTATGCTCTGTGCCAAGTGGTGCTGGAAGCTGGAGGTGCAGAGACGGGTGAGACCCAGCCGTCTGCTCCCCAGGGGCCCAGAAGCCAGTGGGAGAGACAGACGTGTAAAATCAACACCTGCCACGGGGTTTGATCAACATACCACAAAACTGTACTCAACAGCAAACGGAAGAGACCCTGGTTTCAAGGTGCCAGGTAGAGATGTTTCTGCCCCCTCACCACAGCTGAAAAGCAGCCTGGCGATAAGGAGAACACAAAACAGAAACACAAACTCTCATCTTCAAAGAAACCAGGAGACACCTGTGACCCCAAACCGCAGCACACAAGCACAAAGAGCAGATGGAGGGGTGATAAATGATTTAACAGAGCCCAGGAAAGACAAACCTAAGTGCCTGCTGTTCCACGGCAGGGTGGGGTGGGAGGCTTGGAGATGGGGAAGATGCAACCAACTGGCCTTACAGAACCACAAGGGGGCTCCAAATTAGGGGACCCAGATACCACAGATGGCAAGGCAGGAGCCTGAAAACAGGTGGGTTGTTTGGAAGTCTGTATAGGGAGCAGTTAGACCCCCTGGTCCTCTCCCCTGCACTATGCAGCCAGGCAACTACCCCTCCCTAACGCGGGCAGGGAAATCCAACTAGAGAGTTCTGGACCCAAGGACGCCAGCTGCAGAGCAGGTGCAGGTGAGGCTCCAGACTGATTATTGGAGATGTGGCCGATTTGACTACACTTAGCAGGTAATCACTCCCTCCATCCTCTACCTCTCGAGGAGGAGCTTACTTCCCCACCCCACTGATGCTGCCTTGGCCATGTGACTTGCCTTTGGCCAGTGGGATATTAGCATATGCCTCACAAGGAGAGATTTGATGTGCTTGCACCATGTTCTCTTGTGCTGACTAAAGAACAGGCCCTGGCAATCCTGCTGGTTCTAAGAGTATAAAAGAAATAGGGAGCAGGGGTGTCCAGATGACTTGCAGACCTGCAGCTCAAAGCAGATCAGCCTGGCTGAGCCCAGCCTACATCAGCCAATCCCAGCTGACCTGAAGGTGTGCAGTGAAATAAATGCTTATTGTTGTGTACCACAGAGATTTTTGCGGTTATTTGTTACACAGTAGTAGCTGACTGATATGGGATTCAGTGAAAGTCTGAAGACTTAATAGGGTGATCCCAGCCCCCTTCCCTCACCCAATTTAGGAATGCAAGCACCCAGGCATACATTCATCCCTGACAGGAAACTGTGGATGGGATCTGACCACCCGAGTGAAAAGTCTTACAGATGCTGACAGCTGGTGACATCTGGATGTTCTTGACAAAACGTTCAGCTGTTCCTACAGGGGTGTTCACTATTTTGCAAGCCCTGTTCACTATTTTACATAGAGTTACCCGTCCATTTTTTTTTTTTTTACATCTTTAACCAGTCCAATTTTTAATGCTTTATTCTGCAAAATGAATGGATAACCAAAGATGACTATTTAACTGAGGAAAGTTCTAACATGAAAGAGATCCAATGAAACAAATAGAAAAAAAAAGGAACTAGCAAGAAATAGAGACAATGCAGTGATCAGAAGAAAACTTTAAAGAAACCATCACTGCTATCCTTAGAGAGAAAAGGAAACATATTATATCCATAAACAAATACAGAATGCCATAACAAATGAATAATCAGGAAACAGAGAAGAGCTTTTAGAAATTAAAAATATGTTGATTAAATTTTTTAAAACACAGAGTAAAAAAAAAACCACCTCTCAGAAGATAGAATAAGATGGTAAAAGTAAACAATAAGAAAATTAAAGGATTACAAAAATGGGCAGAAGACCTAAATAGACCTTTCTCCAAAGAAGATATACAGATGGCCAACAAACACATGGAAGGTTGCTCAACATCAACATCACTAATCATTAGAGAAATGCAAATCAAAACCACAATGAGTTATCACCTCACACTGGTCAGAATGGCCATCATCAAAAAATCTACAAACAATAAATGCTGGAGAGGGTGTGGAGAAAAGGGAACCCTCTTGCACTCTTGGTGGGAATGTAAATTGACCCAGCCACTATGAAGAACAGTATGGAGGTTCCTTAAAAAACTAAAAATAGAACTACCATACAACCCAGCAATCCCACTACTGGGCATATACCCTGAGAAAACCATAATTCAAAAAGAGACATGTACCACAATGGAACATGGAAGCAACCTAAGTGTCCATCGACAGATGAATGGATAGAGAAGATGTGGCACATATACACAATGGAATATTACTCAGCCATAAAAAGAAATGAAATGGAG
>RJWK010012397.1:0-40501 GCA_004363435.1 Platanista minor
ATGCAAATGGAAATCAAAAGAAAGCTGGAGTAGCAATTCTCATATCAGACAAAATAGACTTGAAAATAAAGACTAGTACAAGAGACAAAAAAGGACACTACATAATGATCCAGGGATCAATGCAAGAAGAAGGTATAAAAATTGTAAATATTTATGCACCCAACATAGAAGCACCTCAATACATAAGGCAAATGCTAACTGCAATAAAAGGGGGGGGGCTTCCCTGGTGGCACAGTGGTTGAGAGTCCGCCTGCCGATGCAGGGGACATGGGTTCGTGCCCTGGTCCAGGAGGATCCCACATGCCATGGAGGCGCTTGGCCCGTGAGCCATGGACGCTGGGCCTGTGCGTCCGGAGCCTGGGCTATGCAGCAGAAGAAGCCACAACAGTGAGAGGCCCGTGTACCGCAAATAAATAAATAAATAAAATAAATAAAAGGAGAAATCGACAGTAACACAATAATAGTAGGAGACTTTAAACCCCACTTTCACCAATGGACAGATCATCCAAAATGAAAATAAATAAGGAAACACAAGCTTTAAATGATACTTTAAACTGAATGGACTTAATTGATATTTATAGGACATTCCATCCAAAAAAACAGAATACACTTTCTTCTCAAGTGCTCATGGAACATTCTACAGGATAGATCATATCTTGGGTCACAAATCAAGACTTGGTAAATTTAAGAAAATTGAAATTGTATCAAGTATGTTTTCCGATCACAACGCTATGAGACTAGATAGCAATTACAGGAAAAAAATCTGTAAAAAAAATACAAACACATGGAGGCCAAATGATACACTACTAAATAACCAAAGGATCACTGAAGAAATCAAAGAGGAAATCAAAAAATACCTAGAAACAAATGACAAAACACAACGACCCAAAACCTATGGCATACAGCAAAAGCAGTTCTAAGACGGAAGCTTATAGCAATACAATCCTACCTCAAGAAACAAGAAACATCTCAAATAAACAACCTTATACCTGAAGCAATTAGAGAACGATGAACAAATAACCCCAAAGTTAGCAGAAGGAAAGAAATCGTAAAGATCAGATCATAAATAAAGGGAAAAGAAATGAAGGAAACAGTAGCAACGATCAGTAAAACTAACAGCTGGTTCTTTGAGAAGATAAACAAAATTAATGAACCATTAGCCAGACTCATCAAGAAAAAAAGGGAGAAGACTCATATCAATAGAATTAGAAATGAAAAAGGAGAAGTAACAACTGACACTGCATAAATACAAAAGATCATGAGAGATTACTACAAGCAACTATATGCCAATAAAATGGACAACCTGGAAGAAATGGAGAAATTCTTAGAAAAGCACAACCTTCTGAGACTGAAGCAGGAAGAAATAGAAAATATGAACAGACCAATCACAATCACTGAAATTGAAACTGTGATTAGAAACCTTCCAACAAACAAAAGTCCAGGACCAGATGACTTCACAGGCAAATTCTATCAAACATTTAAAGAAGAGCTACCACCTATCCTTCTCAAACTCTTCCAAAATATAGCAGAGGGAGGAATATGCCCAAACTCATTCTACAAGGCCACCATCACCCTGATACCAAAACCAGACAAAGATGTCACTAAAAAAGAAAACTACAGGCCCAAATAACTGATGAACATAGATGTAACGATCTTCAACAAAATACTAGCAATTAGAATCCAACAGCACATTAAAGGGATCATACACCAAGATCAAGTGGGGTTTATCCAAAGAACGCAAGGATTCTTCAATATACGCAAATCAATCAATGTGATACACCATATTAACAAACTGAAGGATAAAAACCATATTATCATCTCAATAGATGCAGAGAAAGTTTTCGACAAAATTCAACACCCATTTACGATAAAACCCCCTAGAAAGTAGGCATAGAGGGAACCTACCTCAACATAATAAAGGCCATATATGACAAACACACAGCCAGCATCACTGTCAATTGTGAAAAACTGAAACCATTTTCACTAAGATCATAAACAAGACAAGGTGGTCCACTCTCACCACTATTATTCAACATAGGTTCGGAAGTTTTAGCCACAGCAATCAGAGAAGGAAAAGAAATAAAAGGAATCCAAATCAGAAAAGATGAAGTAAAACTTTCACTGTTTGCAGATGACAGGATCCTATACATAGAAAATCCTAAAGATGCTACCAGAAAACTACTAGAGCTAATCAATGAATTTGGTAAAGTAGCAGGATACAAAATTAAGGCACAGAAATCTCTTGCATTCTTATACAAAAATGATGAAAAGTCTGAAAGAAATATTAAGGAAACACTCCCATTTACTATCGCAACAAAAAGAATAAAATACTTAGGAATAAACCTACCTAGGGAGACAAAAGACGTGTATGCAGAAAAGTATAAGACATTGAGGAAAGAAATTTAAGATAATACAAACAAATGAAGAGATATACCATGTTCTTGGATTGGAAGAATTGATATTGTGAAAATGACTATACTGCCCAAAGCCATATACAGATTCATGCAATCCCTATCAAACTACCAATGGCATTTTTCACAGAACTAGAACAAAAAATTTCACAATTTGTATGGAATCACAAAAGATCCCAAATAGCCAAAGCAATCTTGAGAAAGAAAAACGGATCTGGAGGAATCAGGCCCCCAGCCACAGTACTCAAGACAGTATGGTACTAGCACAAATAGAGAAATATAGATGAATGGAACAGGATAGAAAGCCCAGAGATAAATCCACACACATATGGTCATCTCATCTTTGGTAAAGGAGGCAAGAATATACAGTGGAGAAAAGACAGCCTCTTCAATAAGTGGTGCTGGGAAAACTGGACAGCTACATGTAAAAGAATGAAATTTGAACACTCCCTAACACCATACACAAAAATAAACTCAAAATGGATTAAAGACCTAAATGTTAGGCCAGACACTATAGAAGTCTAGAGGAAAACATAGCAGAACACTCCATGACATAAATCACAGCAAGAGCCTTTCTAACCCACCTCCTAGAGAAGTGGAAATAAAAACAAAAATAAATGGGACCTAATGAAACTTAAAAGCTTTTGCACAGCAAAGGAAATCATCAACAAGATGAAAGACTGCCCTCAGAATGGGAGAAAATATTTTCAGATGAAGCAACTGAGAAAGGATTAATCTCCAAAATTTACAAGCAGCTCATGCAGCTCAATATCAAAAAAACAAAACACTGGGCTTCCCTGGTGGCGCAGTGGTTGAGAGTCCACCTGCCGATGCAGGGGACACGGGTTCGTGCCCTGGTCTGGGAGGATCCCACATGCCGCAGAGCAGCTGGGCCCGTGAGCCATGGCAGCTGAGCCTGCGCGTCCGGAGCCTGTGCTCCGCAACAGGAGAGGCCACGGCACAGTGAGAGGTCCGCGTACCGGAAAAAAACAAAAAACAAAAAAACTGAATCCAAAAATGGGCAGAAGACCTAAATAGATGCTTCTCCAAAGAAGATATTCAGATTGCCAACAAACACATGAAAGAATGCACAACATCACTAGTCATTAGAGAAATGCACATCAAAACTTCAATGAGGTATCACCTCAAACTGGGCAGAATGGCCATCATCAAAAAGTCTACAAACAATAAATGCTGTAGAGGGTGTTGAGTAAAGGGAACCCTCTTGCACTGTTGGTGGGAATGTAAATTGATACAGCCACTATGGAGAACAGTATGGAGGTTCCTTTAAAAACTGAAAATAGAACTACCATACGACCCAGCAGACCCACTCTTGGCCATATACCCTGAGAAAACCATAATTCGAAAGGAGTCATGTACCACAATGTTCATTGCTGCACTATTTACAATAGCCATGACATGGAAGCAAGCTAAGTGTCCATCAACAGATGAATGCATAAAGAAGATGTGGCACATATATACAGTGGAATATTACTCAGCCATAAAAAGAAACAAAATTGGGTTATTTGTAGTGATGTGGATGGACCTAGAGATTGTTATAGGAGTGAAGTAAGCTAGAAAGAGAAAAACAAATACTGTATGCTAACACTTATATATGGAATCTAAAAAAAGAAAAGAAAAATGTTTGTGAAGAAACTAGGGGCAGGACAGGAATAAAGATGCAGATGTAGGGAATGGACTTGAGGACATAGGGAGGGGGAAGGGGAAGCTGGGACAAAGTGAGAGAGTGGCATGAACATATATGCACTACCAAATGTAAAATCGATAGTTAGTGGGAAGCAGCCGCATAACACAGGGAGATCACCTTGGTGCTTTGTGACCACCTAAGAGGGGTGGGATAGGGAAGGTGGGAGGGAGAAGCAAGAGGGAGGGGGTATGGGGATATATGTATATGTATAGCTGATTCACTTTGTTATACAGCAGAAACTAACACACCAGTGTAAAGGAATTATACTCCCATAAATATGTTAAAAATAAAAAATTCCACTGGAATATGGATATTTGCTTATTCCTCAAATCCTTGGATTAATATCAAATTAAAGTTTGTACAAGTTTGAGGAGCCTAAATTTAGCTTATAAGGGTCTTATGATTTTTATATCAAGTATATTGTTATGATAGAGGGGGAAAAACAAAAATAAATATTAAACTGCTTATAAATGATGCAATTAATTACAAAATCTATTTCTGTTTTGGGCTGTGCAGATATTTTTGTTTGTTTTTAATTTGGTTGTATTGATAAGGACTGATTTATCAAAAGTAGCTATTAATTATACAGCAGACCACTCCTATGAAACTTAGCCTATCCTGCACCATAGTTTGGTTCAGAGCTGTGTGTGACCTGATTTTAATCTGTATTATCATTATCATTTGTGAGTGACCATGGTAACAATTGTATTATTTACTTATACAACTGTCTTATTTCTCAGTGTCTCCATAATTAGTCTTCAACAGTTTATGCTCAAATATTTAAAAATTATTTTTCCTTCCTCAAGGAATTAACGAAACAAAACAATTTTCTGAGATGGCCTTTAGGATTTGAAAAACATATTCTTGTTGCTTTTGTTTTTCAGGATGGGTTATTCTGTCAGCACAAATAATCACCAGGTTTTTTTTTTAATGTTATAATTTAATAATTTGTCTAAAGTTATTTAGCAGTGAATAGCTACAATCTATTGCCGCTGATAGGTTCTAGATTTTTCACCTTTGGTCCTCTTCTCTTTGATATTCACTGAGCATTGTGGGGTATTCACTGAGCATTGTGGGGTTATTTGATATCAGTTAAAAGTTGTACAAATAAAATATTAATAGACTATATATATATGTATGTATATGTATATGCTGAAAAACATGACAGCCACTTTAAATTGGCTTGGGTTATTATGTGAGTCATATTAGACTAGTCCACAGTTTGGATAGAAATACTTAAATTATAATAGCATTCTTTCTGAAACTAGGTATATTTCCCAAGGTAACCTATAATAGTAAAATCTCTATAAGTTGCCTGATATCCAAATTTCTAAATGATAAAAGTGGCTTTATTCAAAGGGGATTGATGATAGTTAATTCTGCAGTTGTCCCTTTCTTTGATTTGTACCTCATTATTCATGTAAATACTATCTTCTTAATTTGCTCTTTATTCTCATCTACATTTAAATTGGGCACAGGAGAAATTAGGATAGCAACATCTGGCTTTAAGGAAATAGAAATAGTTATATAACTAAATGTCATCATCAATCAGACTGCATTTTGTTCTATTACACATACTATTTGAAACAGTCACACCAGATATACAAAACAGAAGGCACAGCACCAAAAAACAAATTAGTCCACTCTACAAAGAATTAGAAACATAAATCCAACAGTCCTATCATATTCACTTCAGTTATAGTCTGGCTGACTGAGAATTTAGAATACAAATTTATAATTGTATGAAACATCTCAAATATTTTTTTCCTTTTCCTTTTATAAAATATACAAATAATACAGATACATGACAAAAAAATGGCTCCAATGATAAAGTCTCAAAATGAAAATCTCTTCCTGTATCCTAAGAGGATAGTCATTCTTCCTAGAAAATACCACTGTCAAAATTTTCAGTGTTTTTTGAAGTTACTTTTTAAAAAAATTGAAGTGTAACATACTAGTTTTGGGTGAACAACATAGTGATTCAATTTTTTTTTGGATTGATTCAATATTTTTATAGATTATACTCCATTTAAAGTTATTTTAAAATAATGGCTATCCCTGTGCTGTACCATATATCTTTAGAGCTTATTTATTTTTACATAATAGTTTGTACCTCTTAATCCCCTACCCTTATCTTACCCCTTCCCCCTCCCTCTCCCCACTGGTAACCATTAGTTTTCTTTTTTCTATATTTGTGAGTCTGTGTCTATTTTGTTATATTTATTCATTTGTTTTATTTTTCAGATTCTATATAAAAGTTATACAGTATTTGTCTTGCTCTGTATGACTTATTTCACTAAGTATAATACTTTCTAGGTGCATCCATGTTGCTGCAGATAGCAGAATTTCATTCTTTTTTATGGCTGAGTAAAATTCAATTATATATATTGTATATTATATATATACAATTATATATATAATTGTATATGTATAACCCCACTTCTTCTTTATCCAATCATATGTTGATAGATACTTAGGTTGCTCCCATATCTTGGCTGTTGTAAATAATGCTGCTATGAACATTGGGGTTCATGTATCTTTTTAAGTTAGTGTTTTCACTTTCTTCAGATACATACCTAGGAGTGGAATTGCTAAATCATATGGTAGTTCTATTTTTGGTATTTTGATGACCGTCCATAGTGTTTTTCATAGTGGCTGAACCAATTTACATTCCCACCAACAGTATACTAGGGTCCCCTTTTCTCCACATCCTTGCCAATATTTCTTTGTAGACTTTTTGAGGATAGCCATTCCAACAGGTGTGAAGTGATATCTCACTGTGGTTTTGATTTGCATTTCTCTGATGGTTAGAGATATTGAGTATCTTTTCACATGCCTGTTGGGTATCTGTATATCTTCACTGGAAAAATTTCTTTGGTCTTCTGCCCATTTTGTAATCTGGGTGTTTTTTTTTTGATATTTAATCGTATGAGCTGTTTATGTATTTTGGATATTAACCCCTTATTAGTCATACCCTTAGTTGTTATTTAAGGGATTTTCTCTTGTTTTTTTGATTGAAACAAGTTCTCTGTCTTCTCATTTTGCTTAACTGTCTCTGTCTCTATGAATTTAGTTGAAACAGTTACCTATCCCAGTCTTGAATGGGTGTCCTTGTGTGGGTGTGTCTCTATACAGTCTGTGTATGCCCAGTGACTTTGGTGGGAGACCTGGATCTGAGGTGAGCATGAGTCATGTCTTTCCCCAGGGTGTGCTGGCAGCTATCACCTTGGTAGGAGTTAGGGCTGGAGATGGAGGGGCTATAGCCAGAGCTAGGTATGAGCCAAGACTTCTCCTCTGCTCAGTGGCCAACACCACCCTACTTGGGAGAGAAGTTGCTGGGGCAGAAGCCCTGAGGTTCAGGTCTGAGCTGGCCCCATTCCCTCTGAGTGTTTGCTTTAGGCACCTTCACCCCATAGGGGAGCAGTGCTGGTGTAAGAGAGTCTGGAGTGGGCACTTGGCATGGGTCAGGGCACAGGCTGTGGCAGTCCCTTACTCTTGTGTGGAGCTGCCTTGCTGACCATGTGGGACAAAGCAGGTGCTCAGCTTGGGTGGGGCTCCACACTGTTTTGGTTGTAGAAAATCTGCCAGTGTCACTTTCAGTTTTAATCTGCTTCTTCTGCCATGTTTCGGGAGTAAGCAGTGTGTGTACACTTTTCATGAGTGGAGTCTAGGTTTCTTACAGCTCTCCTGTCAGTCCCACTGGTTTTCAAGCCAGCTAAGGGGACTCATCTTCCTGGTTTCAGACGCCAGGCCTGGGGCACCCAATATGTGGCTCAAGCCACTCACTACTCAGGGAATATCTCCACCTGTGTAATCTCCCTCCTCTTCTTTGTCTCCTGCCAGGGACACAGGCACAGACCTGATTGCTTCACTTCCCTTCTTACCCAATTCTGTGTAGATCTTTCTTACAGCCTTGGTTGTACAAGTGTTTTTCTGCCGGTCTCCAGTTAGTTTTCAGTGAGATCTTGAAGTTACTTTTTTTTTCTTTTTTTTTGGCCATACGCGGGCCTCTCACTGCTGCGGCCTCTCCCGTTGCGGAGCACAGGCTCTGCTCAGCGGCCATGGCTCACGGGCCCAGCCGCTCCGCGGCATGTGGGATCTTCCCGGACTGGGGCACGAACTCGTGTCCCCTGTATCGGCAGGTGGACTCTCAATCACTGTGCCACCTGGGAAGCCCTTGAAGTTACTTTTAAAACTGATGTGGTATACATATCTTATAATTACCGAAGTATCAATTTTTGATACACCTATTTTTTTCTCCACTGTAAAGCATTTCATTCTTACTACCTCTACCTCCCTGGTTTACTTCTAAAGAATTTCACCCTTTCTTTGCTTGTAATATTTCTTTTCAAGGTGTGCTTGGAAAGCTCAACTCTATTATTTGCCTCTTTAATGCAATCTGGAAGCTAAGTGTGTAAAATATTTCACCAATGTCTATTGGAATTACACTTGATAGAATAGTAAAGTCATAAACATATGTCACATATGAACTGGCTTCTTCATTTACATATTTTTTTCCACTAGAGGGTATAGAATTTGTAAAACAAAATAAAACAAAAACTGGGCAACCTAGGGGATTACACAGATGTCAGTTTCTTCATGCTATAAAGTGAGGATTATAGACGAAGTGATTGCTAAAATAATTTTCATATTCAATGAGTGAAAATAAGTCCATATGATAGATCTTGGTTTTCTAGCACTATTTCTAGGAATACATACCCTAACCAGATGATTCTCTAAGTCTGGTTGAATTGAAATACATATTTCTTCAATAAAATTAGATAATTCTGGTAATTACAGATCAATGCCACATTATCCAAACAGCTTATTTTTTTTCCTGTTTTCTTTGCTTACAAAATTAACTTCTATTCACAATTTAACTTCCCACAAAGGATTTTCCATAAGAAATTGATGCACACTCACATCTGGCAGACACTATTTTTTCCATACATAAAAACATAGTCAACAAATAATTTTTTAGGATCTACATTATCCAGGCACTATACTAGGTGATGGAGGTGCAAAAAATATAATACAAACATAAATATTGAATACAGCAAAATACAAAAAAAAATAAATACAAAACTAATTTATGCCAAGGAATTGTAATACAACATAGCAAATACAATTATTGAAATATCCACAGAGTTATCTGAGAATGAAGAAAGTGGATCTTTATTCAGACAATGGGAACAGAGTGAGAAAGACACATAAAAGGAAATAATACTTTGCATAGGCTTAATTATACACTATTCAGTGTCATTGGAATGTAAGACTTGGTTTTGGGGATTAACATTGAGGCTAAGAGCTGGAGTTAGAATTTTAGTGCTTACCAAAGAAATACAAACTAGGCATAAATGACCTTCTTACAACTTCTAATTTATAAGAAATTTGGAAGGCTATATTGAGCTGTCAAAAGAGACATAAAATATTGCTTTTTAAATAAAAATTTATGGTATATCATAATGCACATTTGCTATAATTAAAAATAATAATAATAAGGAGATGTCAAAGAAATTTGACACTTATAAAACACATTGTTGGGTAACTTAAAAGACCTCCCAGAGAGTATATTATTTCCATCAATGATGAAGTAACTAGTATAGGACTAGATTTCCCATGATAACCAACTATAAATCTGGACAAAATATACTAATTATTTTCATACATTAAACATTAGATAGTGAAGGATTATGATTCTAAGTATAAGGGAAATAAGAAATTTGGTTCATGTTTATCCTGACTTTCAACCAACACTGTCTGGACTGTGGCACAGTGAAAGGAAGACTAAATCATAGAAGTCTCACTGAGTTGAGAAAACTGAGTTCAAGACTACTGGGGTGACAGAAATTTGCATGGTAGGAAAATAGGGACCTATACAGAAAAAGAAAGTCCTAAAAGTCTTTCCTTGAATTATTGGCAAATACTAAGCTGCAGATACTGTGGGAAAGAGTCCATGAAGTTAGGGAAAGAATGGTTATCAGGAGCTGTGAACTGGAGAATAAAAAACTATATATATATATATATATATATATTTATTTATTTATTTATATTTATATACTTATATGTATATTTATATATTAATATATACTATATGTATTATGAACAGACACAACTGAAAAATGTTCATATTCCAAAAAGCAAGAATGAAGAGTCCTCACTGAATAGTTGGACATTGAATAGAATTCAGAAGTTGTGACATTGGAATAGAACTATTCTAACTCTTGAATTAAGGCTCCTTTATTTTTACCCTAATTACACTTAAAAGCAACCATTGAATGGATCAAGCTAATGTGCAAATAAGTTAATTGACTGCCATGAAAAACCTCAAAACTCTCAAAAGGGAGAAAAAAAAATTATACACACACTAACATAGCACTCATCATGTCCAAAATCCAATAAAATACTACTAGATATGTGAAGAAGTATAAAAATGTGTCCCATAATAAGAAAAATAATTCCATTAAAATAGACACAGAACTGTCTATTTTAATGGAATTACTTTTCATTCAAGGGGAGAGGCCACAACGGTGAGAGGCCCGCGTACCTCAAAAAAAAAAAAAAAGGAAGAGAACAGTTTCAGGGCACTCTGGGAAAACATCAAGTAGTCTCATATGCATGTAATTGACATACAGTAAGAAGAGAGAAAATTTCAAACAACAAAAAAAGTAATGGCCAGATATTTCAAATTTTAATATAAATATAAATCAACAGTTTTAAGAAGCTCTATCAACATTAAGCAGAACATACATAACAAGATGAACATTAAGGTACTTTATTTAAAAATTGCCCAAACCAGTAATAAAGAGGAAAACTTTAAAAGAACTAAGGGGAAAAAAGACATATTACATTTAGAGGCACAACATAAAGGATATCTTTTTTTTTTTTTTTTTTTGGTGTGACCTCTCCCATTGCAGAGCACAGGCTCCGGACGCACAGGCTCAGTGGCCATGGCTCACGGGCCCAGCTGCTCTGCGGCATGTGGGATCTTCCCGGACCAGGGCACAAACCCATGTCCCCTGCATTGGCAGGCGGACTCTCAACCACTGCGCCACCAGGGAAGCCCAAGGATATCTTTTTAATAAAAAGTTTATATTTAAAAATCTTTAACCTATAATACACATCCAGCAAAAAAATGCTAGGAAAATGCAGAGGAAATAAAACATTTCTAACCAAAGAAAAGCTATGAGAATTTTGTGCCAGCAAAACCTGCACTGTGTCCAGTATTTATGATGATATTTACAAGAGACAAACTGATTGTAAAGACACATATGGACTCAAAGGAGAATGAAAAATGATATACCAAACAAACACAAATCATGAAAAATGGAGAGGCTGTATTAGTAATAAAATTAATTCTGGAACAAGAAAGATTACCAGAAATAAAACAGACATTTCACACTGATAAAAGTTCAATTAATCATGAAGGGATAACAATTCCAAAAATACGTGTATATAGCTTCAAATATTGTCAACACATGAGGACAGAAGTGGTAAAGAAGCAAACTGAGATTTTGGTTGGAAATGTCAACAATCCCCCATCAGTCATTTATGGAGTAAGTATATAGCAAATCAGTAAGGGTGTAAAAGACTCTATTAACCAAGTAGAATTAACTGACATTTATAGAAAATGACACCCAATCACACAATAAACTACATTTTTTTTCAACTACACATAGATAGCTGACTAGAATAGGCCATGTGCCAGACCATAAAATAATTCTCAATAAATATACGAGTTTTAAGAATGTGTTTTCAAAACAGTGGTATTATATTGGAAATCAGTAACCTAAAATCTACAAAACCATCAACTATTTGGAAATTAAGCAGCATATTTTTAAATAATCTATCAATTAAGGAAGAAATTGTATAAGGGAAATTAGAAAATACTTTAAAATAAATGATAATAACATATCAAAATGTGTGAGATGTAGCTAAATTAGGGCTTAGAAGCTAACTTATAAATGCTTATAGAAAAGAAGAAATTTTAAAATCTGGTGACGTAAATGTCTACCCTGAGAAGCTAGAAAAAGAACAGCAAATTAAATTCAAAGTAAGCAAAGAAAAGAAGTGGTAAACAGAATTAATTCAATTAAACAGCAAATGGAGAAAACAGAAATAATTAATGAAAACAAAACTTGATTCTTTAAAAAAATTAATAAGATTGGTAAATCACTAACTAGACTAATCCAGAAAAATATGGAAGACACAAGTGAATAATTTAGGAATTAAATTTAAAAATCACAATAGATTCTTCAGAAGGATAATAAAAGAATATTATGATCAAATTATTAATTCACCTAGAAGATTTGGACGAATTCTTTGAAAAGAAATTACTAGAATTTTCAAAGGTAAATTTTAAAAATAATAATCTTATATATTAAAGTAATTGCATTTTAATTACAAGCTTTCCAACTAAGAAAACTCCAGGCCAGAAGGCTTATCAAAATTCGATGCCAAAAAATTACAAGAAAAAAAATTTTACAAAAGCTCTTTCATAAAGGAGCAATAAACACTTCTCATCTTACTTTATATGGCCAGTAATTCCAAAGACATTACCAAAAAAAGAAAAAAAAAAAACCAACACCCTAGTATCATTCACTGATATTGGCCTGGGGTTAGCAAACATTTTCTTTAAAAGCTCAGGGAATAAATGTTTTATACGTTGAGGGTCATATTATTTCTGTTGAAACAGCTCAACTCTCCCATAGTAGTGTAAAAAGTCATAGAGTATATGTAAATGAATTGACATGGCTAAGTTCCAATAATATTTTATTTATCAGACTAAACTCTGATTTAGGTGCTATAAGCTATAAATCCTAAACAAATATTAGCAAAACTCAGAGCCACACTTTTTAAATTCAAAATCAAACAATATAATTCATCATATTCATTAAAGGAGAAACAAAAACATTCTATCAATAAATTTATGGTGTCAGAGAAATCTAACACACTCATAATAAAAATGACCAGCATTCTAGCAACAGAATAAAAGAAATTCTCAATTTGATAAAGTGCATCTACAAAAAACAAAACAAAATAAAACTATAGCTAGCATCACAATATATGTTAAAAAACTGAAAACTTTCCTTTTAAGATTGCAAAAAAGACTTAAGACTTATATGTCTGTTTATCATTTCCACTCAAACTAGAGGTCCTATCCAGTATAATAAGTCAAGAGAAAGAAAAAAAAAGTAATACCAATTCAATAGGAAGAAACAGTTACCTATATTCACAGAGGACATAATCTTGTATGTAGAACATCCTAAGGAACAAAAAAGAAAACAATGCAACAAGAAGAAAAACCTACCAGTGCTAATAAAAGAATTTAGCAAAGTGATAGAATAGCGGGTTAATTTGTGTGTGTGTATGTGTGTGTGTGTGAGACTGAATTGGAATTGCAGTTGCAATATCAGGCACAGCATTATTTTTTTAATATGATATAGTTACGTATAAATTTAATAATGTTTAGGAGCTATACAAAGAAAAATACAAATTATAAATTAATAGCAAAGAGGTACCTGGAAAATGCCCATACATTTGCCACCTAAGCATCCTATTTGCACATAACCAATAGAACAAAAGAAAAATTTGAAAGTAAAAAAAAAAGTTCTGAAGGATATTAAAGATACATTATATTATAAACTGTAGCATGTAGCTAAACAAAACCACATTCAGGGAAACCTAAAGAAACTTAAACAGGGATTGATACCCAGTAATAGAATGGAGCACTCAATATTGTTTTGCTGCCAATTCATCCAAGTTGATCTATAGATTTGATGCAATACTAATAAATATTTCAGCATGTTGTTTGTAGAAATTGTCCAGCTAATTACAAAATGTATGTAGAACCTCAAAGTACTTAGAATAGACAAAAGTTGAAAAAGAAAAACAATGCTGGAGGAGATACATTATCTGAAATAAAAATTTGCACACATCTACATTTACCAAGCTAGTTAGTATGGTATTAACATAAAGATAGACAACTAGATTAGTGGAACAGAATGGAGTCCAGAATTTGGTTCACATTTACATGGTCAATTTGTTTTAAAACTTGGCACCAGAATGACTCAATAAAGACATTAAAGTCTTTTCAAAATACATGATGCTGGAACAGTTTGTTCTCTTGTTCTACAAGAAAGCAAGAAAATATCTTCTTAGCCTTAGGTAGGCATTTTTTTTTTTTTTCATAGAGGATTGAAGAAACAAACTACAGACTGGGAGAAAATATCTACAGTTCATTTGACAAGGAATCTGTATCCAGAATATATAACTGCTACAATTCAATAATAAAAATACAACCAAATTAAAAATTAGTCAAAAGATACAAACAATTGCACAAAATAAGATAAATTCCCAATAAACACATGAACAAGTGACCATTATTAGTCATCAGAGAAATGTAAAATAAGACCTCAGTGAAATATTACTACATATTTACTAGATTTCAAAAAGGCCATCAACCTTCAATGTTGGCATGGATGTAGACATTAGTGATGGGACAATAAAATGATGAAAGTCATCTTGGAAATTAGCTTCTCAGTTTCTCTTAAAGTTAAATATAAAGTTTTTTTTTTTAACATGACCTAGCTATTCTATACTTAGTTATTTAAACAAGAGAATTGAAAACATATGTACACAAAAAGGTACAGAAGGATATCCATAACATAACAGGGATATTCATAGTTGCTCAAAACAGGAAACATCCAAATGTCCATCAACTGGAGAATGGCTAGGAAAAATGTTGTATATCCAGGTAGTGGAATAACTCTCAGCAAATTAAGACTACAAAGGAATAAGCTACTAATATGTACGAAAATTGATAAATGTAAGAAACATTTTTCTATTTAGCTGATCAAAAGAAGCCAGACACTCTGTAGTTAGATTTGAAATTCTGTTATAGTCAAAGAAACTTTCAAGGAAACACAACAATGGTTGCTTCTTGACAGGTAGAGTGGGGAGAGGTGTGGAGTTTGGGAAGAAGCAGAAGGGCTTTTTCTCAAATGATGAAAATATTCTGTATTTTGATAGGAGTCTGAGTTATCATGTGAAATAATTTTTTTAAATGTGCTGAATTATACACTTAAATTTTGTTCACTTTACTGAATATAAAATATATCTCAGTAAAAAGATCCCCACACCCTGATATATATGTTCAATGTCCAATACAATTTAGAACATATCAGTGAAACATATTGAAAAGCACTGACCAGATAATAAGAGTCTTTGAAGCATTTTAAACATGGAATTTATACGCTCACACTTTTCAATGATATGTTTGCATTTTTGATAGATCAATTAGGAGACTGCATAGAGAATGAAATAGAAATGAGCAATACTTGAAATAGAAAGTACACCTAAAATTAAGAAAATTGCCTTTCATTTTACCATGCCTTTCATTTAAAAAATAAACAAAATGGGTGATTTATCTGGTAAGAATTACAAACCTACAAATATCAGCTAGCCAGATGTCTAATTGAGTCAACCTCAGAGAAGTATACAATGAAAACTTAATAACTCAGTAGTCAGTATATTCTTGTGAAAAGTCAAATATCAATGATCTAAAAGAATATGTAGTTAGTTACCCATTTAATACATATTAGTGTATATATGACAATTCCAATCTCCCAATTCATCACACCACTAATAAGAATCTGATATATAAAAAAAATAAAATGAAATTCAAAAATTCAAAAATTCAAAAAATTAAAAATTAAAAAAATAAAAGAGTAGTTAGCATTTTTATGAAATAAAAATATTCATATTTCTACATATTCCAGCCCTCATCCTAAAGTCATATTTTCCAAACATTTTGGATACGTCAACCATCTTTAATACATAAGCTTACAATTCTCCTTGAGCCTTTGTCATTTTATAATTTCGATATCATGTGCGATAAAGAAGTAAATCAAAGAAAAAGGAAAACACATCATCTTTTATATCATTATACTATTAAATTATAATAGTTATCCACTTAATATATTTAACGATGTTGATACTACTCTCCATACATAAAGATGAATTCAAAGTTTTTCTCTCATTTTTGATACTTGCTTTTTAATATACTTTGTAAAATCATTGAAACATTTGACTTGATTTTAAATAAAAATTTCAGTGACATATTATTATAGTATTGATTTTGTGATTGGCTATATATTAATTAAAATACCATAACCTCAGCTTGGCTTTTGCTGACAGTTCTAATTTAAGATGTTCTTCATGCTGCCCTCACACCTCATCACACAACATGCATTTTCGTGAATTACTTTGTTTCATTTTGTCCATGTTAATTATCCTTATCTGAATTATTTTTTGCTTACAAGTTATTTTCTACCTCCACTCACTATTATATACATTTTACAATGGCAGAGAGTTTTCTTGTATATGTAACATCCCCAGTGCCTACAATATTGCCAGTTCATATTAAGTACTCTATAAATATTTGAATGAGTGATGAAACAATGAATGAACTTTCTAAAGGTATCTAAGATAGTAGCCATGTATTGCATTTATTCGATTACATTTCTTTTTACTTTCATTTGTTAAACAGAAAAGAGAAAAAAATTATGTTGTCAGTTCTTTTTCTTCTCCTTTTCCTGACTAATGTTGAGAAGTCTAGGGTGGAAAGAATCAGAATTGTGGGATTGTAAAAATAATTGTTCAACTTGGTATTTTAAATGATCATAACTACACTCTGATTCATGTCACAGTGGGAATAATTCTAGTTTTAAGACATGGATTGGAAAAATCTCAAGCTTCATTTCTTGCAATTTTGCATGTAAGTAGATAAGGAGGTTTAAGAAAAGGTCATTGAAATTACAACCATTTATTAAAGAAAAAAGTGATCTGTAGCCAAAGCCCCAAAGCTTTATTTCTTGATGAGCAGAGTAAGAACAGCTAAATCTGGTTCAAGTCAGCTATAGGTAAATGATTATTAGATTCCATCAGCCAGTGATTCTGCCTTCTCTCATCCTGTGCAAGAAAAAACAAAACAACTAAACATTCCAGTGCCACACTCTGCTTCTCTCAGTATGAAATTAATTTTTGTACAAAAATCATGTTAATCCACAGAATTATAGAAAGACTCCAGATGAGCTTAATTACTCAAGAACCAGTTTGAATATGTTCCATCAAATCGTCTGAACAATCTTAGTTCAACCAAACAGCAAAAAAATTTTCCAAAACCATAGGTAGGTGCTGGATACTGCTTTAATTTCTGTTAATTAAAAATGTTTGATCTACTATGGCACATCTTGGTGTAAGATCCTTAAAAGAAAATAATTAATCCATGCAAGTTTGAGATAACACCTAATCTGTAGAGCTTGTGACCTGATTTAATCAAGCTCTGGACATTATTGTTGACCTATCCAAAAAACTTTTTTTTTTTTTTTAATTGAAATATAGTGGGTGTACAATGTTATGTTAGTTTCAGGGATACTACATAGTGGTTTTACATTTACATAGATTACAAAATGATCACCATGATAAATCTGGTGACCATCAGTCCCCTCACAAGGAACATGGTTAATATTATTATTATTAACCGTATTCCTTGCTTTATATTACATCCCCATGGTTTATTTATTTTATACCTGGAAGTCTGTACCTCTTAACCCCTCTACCTATTTTTCACAACCTCCTCCAATCTGGCAAACACCTGTTTTTAGATTTCACGTGTAAGTGAGGTCGTGTGATATTTGTGTTCATCTCTCTGATTTATTTCACTTAGCATGATAGCCTCTAGATCCATCTGTGTTGTCAAAGATGCCGAGATTGACGAAGTCGGGTAGGCGCGGACAGGGGAGGGGCCTCACAGAGGCCGGCGAGGGGAGGAAAGCGCTGGGCTGGAGGGATGGCCGGATGTCCTGGCCAGCAGCCCTGAGCGCGGCGGTGGCGGTGGCGGCGCCGGTGTCGCGCTGGTGGCCGTGGCGCGCTCCTGCTTCAGCCTGAGGACGCGGGGCCGGGGGCCGGCTCCAGCATGGCCGAGACAGAAGCGCTGCCGAGGCTTCGGAAGACTTCAGGATGCAGAATAAATCCGTCCTTATTTTGGGTGCCAGCGGGGAAACCGACAGAGTGCTCTTGAAAGAAATCCTGGAGCAGGGCCTGTTTTCCAAGGTCACGCTGACTGGCCGGAGGAAGCTCACCTTCGACGAGGAAGTTTCTAAAAACGTGAATCAAGAAGTGGTGGACTTTGAGAAATTGGATGACTAAGCTTATGCCTTTCAAGGTCATGATGTTGGATTCTGTTGCCTGGGTACCACCAGACGAAAAGCTGGGATGGAGGGATTTGTTCGTGTTGATCGAGATTACATCCTGAGGGCTGCAGAGCTGGCAAAAGCTGGCGGGTGCAAACATTTCAACTTGCTGTCCTCTAAGGGAGCTGATAAGTCAAGCTACTTTTTATACCTGCAAGTCAAGAGAGAAGTGGAAGCTAGGGTTGAAGAGTTAAAATTTGATCGTTACTCCATATTTTGGCCTGGAGTTCTATAATGTGATAGGCAAGAATCTCACCCAGGTGAATCGTTGGTTAGGAAGTTCTTTGGCTCCTTACCAGAATCTTGATCCAGCGGCCATTCTGTGCCAGTGATGACTGTGGTTAGAGCAATGCTGAACAACGCAGTGAGACCAAGTGACAAGAAGGAACTGCTGGATAACAAGGCCATCCGTGACCTGGGAAAGCTGATGCCTCTCTCAAGCCATGACCACAATGGAGAAATGCTTTCCAGTGTCAGGCTCAACACCTATCACCTAACGGTAATTTCAGGGTCTAAAAAAAACATGTGCTTTAACTGTGGTTTCATTATTCTCAGTCGCCCAGATCCAATCAAAAAATGATCATGATCTGCATTAGCATTTTAGAGCCTGATTCTACATATGTAGACATCACCCTGGGAGCCTTTGAAAAATAGAGATCCAGCAGCTCCCTAGTGGTCTGGTGTCTCGTGTTCGGCACAGAAATGAGAGATTCATAGGCCCTACCTCAGACTTTCTGAATCAGAACTTGGGGGGTATGGGCACAGAAATCTGTTGTTTTATTTAAGCTTCTCTTATGGTTCTGATGCCACTGGTGGGGAGGCCAGCTTTGAAAGCTTGTCTGCAGAGTCACAGCAGCAGTGCAGACTTTATGTATCATGCAAATGAGTTCTGAACAAAAATTGTTGACATTTGTGTCTCTGAGTTAGCCAGTGCTGACTGCATGTTAGTTGTGTAATTGAACACTGTGCTTTACTACTTCTTTAGAATATATAATAAAAGTTATTATATAACTGAGCATATATAATTCATGGGAGAATTAAATAGAGGAATTAAAATAAATGTACCAGTCATGGGTGCCCTTAGATTGTCAGAAAATGCCCGAGTAACGGTGGTAATATGCAGTATTTTGGCCAATGGGATGATAGAATAGCAGCTCATACATATCAATTACTTGCTAATTACACATACTGTCTGTCCTTTAACCCTCCAGACAATCTTTATAATTCTTACAGGCAGTACTATCATCCCCATATCTTAGGTGGGGAAACTGAGGCTCACTGTGGTTAAGTACCTTGCCCAAGGGCTTAAAGCTGAAGCCTGAAGCTAGGAAATGGCAAAGTCCGGATTCTAACCCAAGTGAGCCTGAGTCCATAGCTTCTGTTTTTAACTACTCTGCAAGAGCATCCAGTATCTGTATATTTCTAGCAAGTTACAGTTAATTGTTGCTGGATCAGTACATGTCATGGATGAATAACATAGAAATGTTTGAGTTTCTCCCTTGGTCTAGGATCCCTCTAATAATTAACCACAAAATGTTCACATAGCCAGTAAATGCATATTTCAAAGTGCTTCACTTTAAAAACTATGGAAAAGGAAAGGAAGAGGCAGAAGAAAGGGTCAAAGTCGAAACACACTGTTAATTTCCATCATGGAACAAAGGATAGTAGTGAAATTTGTCTTAACTTGTGTGCTGTGGGAAGCAAGGTAATAAATTTCAAGCTTAAGCGGACAAAAAAAAAAAAAAAAGGCATGATTTCACTTTTTTAAAGGCTGAGCAATTACAGATATATATGTAATATAATACATACTTTTCTTTATTCACTGAGGTTGCTTCCATATCTTGGCTATTGTAAATAATGCTACAATAAACATTGGGGTGCATGTATCTTTTCAAGTTAGTGTTTTTGTTTTCTTCTAGTAAATACCCAGAAGTGAAATTGTTATATCATATAGTGGGTTCTATTTCTAATTTTTTGAGAAACCTTCATAATGTTTTCCATTGTGGCTATACCAATTTACCTTCCTGCCAACAGTGCACAAGGGTTCCCATTTCTCCACATCCTCACCAGCACTTGTTATTTGTTGCCTTTTTGATGATAGTCATTCTGACAGGTGTGAGGTGGTATCTCATTGTGGCTTTCATTTACATTTCTCTGATGATTAGTGATGTTGAGCATTTTTCATGTGTCTCTTGGCCATCTGTGTGTCATCTTTGAAAAATGTCTGTTTAGGTCCTCTGCCCATTTATTGAGCAGGTTGCATATTTTTTTGATGTTGAGTCATATGAGTTCTTTGTATATTAACCCCTTATAAATATATATATCCTTTATAAATATTTTCTTCCATTCAGTTATCTGCCTTTTTGTTTTGTCAATAGTTCCCTTTGCTGTGCAAAAATTTTTTGTTTGAAGTAGTCCCATTTGTTTATTTTTGCTTTTGCTTCCTTTACCTGAGGTGACAGATCTGAAAGAGTATTGCTAAGACTGATGTCAAAGATTGTACTACCTAGGTTTTCTTCTAGGAGTTTTATGGTTTCAGATCTTACATTTAAGTTTTTAATCCATTTTGAGTTTATTTTTTGTATATGCTGTGAGAAAGTTGTCCAGTTTTATTTGCATGTAGCTGTCCAGTTTTCCCAACACCATTTATTGAAGTAGCTGTCTTTTTATTGTATATTCTTTTCTTCTTTTTTGTAGGTTAATTGAACATATAAATGTGGATTCATTTGGGGGCTCTTTATTCTGTTTCATTGATCTATGTGTCTTTTTTGGTGTTAGTACCATACTGTTTTGATTACTGTAGCTTTGTAGTATAGCTTGAAATCAGGGAGTGTGACACTCCAGCTTTGTTCTGCTTTCTCAAGATTGTTTTGGCTATTCTAGGTCTTTGTTGTTTTCATACAAATTTATAATTATTTATTCTAGTTCTGTGAAAAATGCATTTGTGAATACTGCAATGGGTTATCAAGTTAATTTACTTTATAAAAAATTTACAAAAATTGTTAGTGTCCTTTAATAGATATAATTTTACACATTAAGTAGTAGTGTAAATAGTTGCTCTCTGTTAATATCCAAAAATAATGAAAACTGATCAATGACTTCTCTAAAAAATAGCTTTTTGACTGCCATCAGTGAATTTCTGCAAAATAGAATGCAAAATAAAATGTAATTTTCTAATAATAAGCAGATGTTTATTACATATCAGCTATGTGCAAAATATTTTCTCTCAGTACCAGAAAGAAAACAGAAATCATTTAAATCAAATATCAGCAAACCAATTTGCCTTTTTCTAATTGAAGCAAAGTGATATTCATATTTAGTTGTCATGTATGTTTTGAGGTCTACTAATATCCAGTGTTTTTCACATATGAATGAATGAATGTATAGCTAGAAAGGAACCTGCTTAGAATATTTGCTTTTGGTGAAAGACCCATTTTATAGTTACATATTAACTATTATAATCACTTTTTATTTCATAGTATATCCAATTAATATCACAGCATGATATATATACCCTGATATGAAATGGATTTTCTATGTATATTTTAATGAGACTGTGAAGTTAGGTAGGGGTTACCAGGGAAGATATTTATAATGTACTTTACGATTAATAAAATTTAATTTAGTGAATATCTCTGATATAAAGCATACTAGTCAGGTTTCAACCAGAGACGTAGAACCAGTAGGAGATGGATACTAAGAGATTTATTGCAAGAAATTGGCTTACATCAAATTGCTTCACACTTGCCACCCTCTTCCCAACACAGCTCAGAGAATGATTCCTAATTGTTTTAACCCAATTGTGGTGGTTCAAATATCCTTGACAGTGATTGTGTTAGGCTTAGGTCTCTGATACAATTCTGGAATTCAGCTGTGAAACTTCTTTAAAATATATGAGTGATGCTTGGGATGCTGCAACCATTTTGGAAACATAAGAACAAAGGTGAGAATAAAAAAGGAAATATGGCCCTTGATGGTGTTATTGAGCCACCCAGTTAACCAACTCTGAAAGCTACCCCATTCTATCATTCAATCATTCATTCATTTATTTGATGATACCTTTTTTGTTGTTAATTCTGTTTGAATTGGAAATTTTCATTAAATGCAGTTTGTAGCCTTTTAAGTGACATAGAAGCCAAATAAAATCAGAAGTTGTCTTGGTAAAGCATGAAAGCATGAAATCAGAGAAAGGGGATTTAAATGATTAAAATGTTTATTGACATCAGGAAAAGGTAGTCTAAAACAGCAACTCTTCCTCTGAAATATGACCTTAGGGAACCAAAGTATTTGAAACTGTGAGTCACAACAATCCTTTCCTTAGTGATTCTCAGGCTTTAGCATGGATTAGAGTCACCTGAAGAGCTCACTGAGGTGTGAGATTTCAGGCTCCTCATCTTGCATACATCTCCCATTTTTTTCTAAGGGGTTCTCTTAGAGCTACCCTCACTTGGCTTGAGGCGGAAGAAGAACTTTGCTTTCCTTGTGTGTTTTCTTTTCCTTAAATTTTGTCAATGAATTCTTTCTCAGTAAATCTCTACCCTGTAGGTAAAAGGTAGGCAGCACTCCTTCCCAAGCATGATTGGTGGTGGTGGGGGGGGGGTGTCAAGGAGGAGCTGAACTTTGTGGTGCCTTCCCATGCCATCTGGGCAGGGCACTCCAAGCCTGGATCTTGCCTTGTGTGAATTCTGGTCTCTAGAAGCATCTATTTCAAAATTTTCTGTGTTCTCCCTGGTGATTGGGATCAGCTTGGGCTGGCAGTGCTATCCAGGCAGAGTGCCCTGAGCCCATGTCTTTGTTTCTCTCCTTGCGGGGAACTCTCCATCTCTTTATCCCAAGCATGGGGTCTACCAGATGCCCCAAGAGCTCTGAGACTCAACCTGATAGGATTACCCCAGGGTCCTGGGTTGTTTCTAGTCCAGGAGCACAGCGTGGTAAGTGGGCCACACCTACTGACTAAGGTAGTATTTCTCTCATGGGATTGCATTAGATGGGGCTACCAGGATGGTACTGACATGCTGATCTTGAGTGAGTCTCAGTCACATCAGACACAGGAAAATTTTAAGACTCTGAGTTACCAGTGTTCTGATTACCTTTGGGCTTGAGCCATATAAAACCTGGGCATTAGCTCTCAGCTGCCAGTGCTCTAACCATGGTGCCACCCATGTTCTACAGCACCCAAGGGCAGTTGGGGTAGTAACATGTGTTCTTCATCTTGTGCATCCCCAGGCACTGGCACCCAGAGCAGTCACTCCACCAGCTCAGACAGTCCTTCAAGGATGGCATTGGCAATCTCCTCTGAGTTTTTTCAAGATTTTTGCTCTTCAACATCAATAGACACTTCTCATTGGTACCCCCTCATGCTTCAACTGATAAATCTTAAGTTATGAAAACTAGAAGTGGAAGTTTCCTTGTATAAATGTAACCTCTCCCCATGGGCCCTTGACTACCTACCCCACTGACAGCACTGCATAGAAGGCAGGTTTGCAGTTTACATGGAAAGAAATCACATTTTAAGAATGTAGTGACTATAACTTAAATAGTTCAAGAGAAGTCATCATTAGAAGATGAATATCATACTGTATTTAGCCTATAATACTCCAAATAGTAAATTTAACATGACTAGAAAGAAAATTATGATTCATGTCTTCCTGCACATCTGGGTAAGACTTACATTTGTGGGTATCATCAACAAAGCACAATAACAGCCATTATAGAGCCATTGGAAGCTGATAGTCATTGGCTGTTTGAAGGATGATGCAGTATCATGAGTAATGAGGTAAACAGCATTTTAAAAAAATAAATAAAAATTGCTACGGATTTGAAGAAGCAAGATCTGAATTGTTTTACACAAATGGTTTCCTAAGAGCACGGCATTGGGAGTAATAATAGCTTTGCTCCTCATGACAGGAAATATGACATTAGCCACTAACTGCATTTGACAATGAAGAATACAGAGATGGTTTTGAGAACTGAGTAGGAATAAATGGTGCCTGGACACTAGAAAACTCTTACCATGTACCATTGGCCATAAAATATGCAAGTACCACTGACTTGCCATTAATTAATTCATCATTGATAAATCAGTATATCTCACAAGGGATCATATATCTTGTGATACATTTTTAATCAAATTGTTTATAGAAAGAGAAGCCTCCTAAAATATATTTGCCTGAGGCTCTGCAAACCATGAGGGCAGATATGCTGTGCAACTCTGAGAACATTAAATTTAGAGCCTCTCTTCACTTATCATGCATTGTCTTCAACTTTGAGCCCTTTGCAAATTTGGATACAGCAGAAAAATAATTCTGTTTCACATTTAGCAATGAATCTATTAATAGACACACAGAGTTACATACACATACACAAACATACACTGAAACATGCTCTGAAATCTTGCAGAGCAAACTAAGGAAACCAAAGGACTTGAATGTCTTAAAAAGTATACATCTGTATATCCCATCTGTATTTTAATATATATTAATATCTAATATGTATTGTGTATTTACTATATGCAATGAATTATTTTATCTTCTTGCAAATACCAACATATTTATTCTCCACAATAGTCATAAGATAAATGTATACTTATTATCCAGATTTTGTAAATAGGAAAACTAGGGAAAAGGGAGGGTAAGTAACTGCCCAAGGTCATATATCTTGTAAATTAAAAATGAGATTTTTACCCAGAAAGACAAGTTCTCTAACAGATTCTTTTTTTTTTTAACATCTTTATTGGAATATAATTGCTTTACAATGGTGTGTTAGTTTCTGCTGTATAACAAAGTGAATCAGCTATATGTATACATATATCACCATATCCCCTCCCTCTTGTGTCTCCCTCCCACCCTCAACATCCCACCCCGCTAGGTGGACACAAAGCACCGAGCTAATCTCCCTGTGCTATGCAGCTGCTTCCCACTCGCTATCTATTTCACATTTGGTTGTGTATATATGTCCATGCTACTGTCACTTTGTTCCAGCTTACCATTCCCTCTCCCCATGCCCTCAAGTCCATTCTCTACCTGTGCAACTTTATTCCTGTCCTGCCCCTAGCTTCTACAGAACCATTTTTATTTTTTAGATTCCAAATATATATGTGTTAGCATATGGTATTTGTTTTTCTCTTTCTGACTTACTTCACTCTGTATGTCAGACTCTAGGTCCATCAACCTCATTACAAATAACTCAACTTCATTTCTTTTTATGGATGAGTAATATTCCACTGTATATATGTACCACATCTTCTTTATCTATTCATCTGTCGATGGAAACTTAGGTTGCTCCCATGTCCTGGCTATTGTAAATAGTGCTGCAGTGAACATTGTGGTACATGATTCTTTTTGAATTATGGTTTTCTCAGGGTATATGCCCAGCAGTGGGATTGCTGGGTTGTATAGTAGCTCTATTTTTAGTTTTTTTAAGGAACTTCCATACTGTTTTCCATAATGGCTGTATCAATTTCCAGTCCCACTGACAGTGCAAGAGGGTTCCCTTTTCTCCACATCCTCTCCAGCATTAATTGTTTGTAGATGTTTTGATGATGGCCATTCTAACCGGTGTGAGGTGATACCTCATGGTAGTTTTGATTTGCATTTCTCTAATGATTAATGATGTTGAGCATTCTTTCATGTGTTTTTTGGCAATCTGTATATCTTCTTTGGAGAAATGTCTATTTAGGTCTTCTTCCCTTTTTTGGGTTGGGTTGTTTGTTTTTTTGATGCTGAGCTACATGGGCTGCTTGTATATTTTGGAGATAAATCTTTTGTCAGTTGCTTCATTTGCAAATATTTTCTCCCATCCTGAGGGTTGTCTTTTCATCTTGTTTATACTTTCCTTTGCTGTGCAAAAGCTTTTAAGTTTCAGTAGGTCCCATTTGTTTATTTTTGTTTTTATTTCCATTTCTCTAGGAGGTGGGTCAAAAAGGATTTTGCTGTGATTTATGCCACAGAGTGTTCTGCCTATGTTTTCCTCTAAGAGTTTTATAGTGTCTGGCCTTACATTTAGGTCTTTAATCCATTTTGAGTTTATTTTTGTGTATGGTGTTAGGGAGTGTA
This sequence comes from Platanista minor, assembly GCA_004363435.1. NCBI lineage: Eukaryota > Metazoa > Chordata > Mammalia > Artiodactyla > Platanistidae > Platanista > Platanista minor. Next base: position 26,429 of record RJWK010012397.1, read on the forward strand.
CTAATTTCATTGTTTTACATGTAGCTGTCCAGTTTTCCCAGCACCACTTCTTGAAGAGGCTGTCTGTTCTCCATTGTATATTCTTGCCTCCTTTATCAAAGATAAGGTGATCATATGTGCATAGGTTTATCTCTGGGCTTTCTATACTGTTGCATTGATCTATATTTCTGTTTTTGTGCCAGTGCCATAGTGTCTTGATTGCTGTAGCTTTGTAATATAGTCTGAAGTCAGGGAGACTGATTCCTCAGGCTCTGTTTTTCTTTCTTAAGGTGCTTTAGTTATTCGGGATCTTTTGTGTTTCCATACAAACTGTGAAATTTTTTGTTCTACTTCTGTGAAAAATGACATTGGTAGTTTGATAGGGATTGCATTAAATCTGTAGATGGCTTTGGGCAGTAGAGTCGTTTTCACAATGCTGATTCTTCCAATCCAAGAACATGGTATATTTCTCCATTTGTTTGTATCATCTTTAATTTCTTTCATCAGTGTCATAGTTTTCTACATTTAGGTCTTTTGTCTCTTTAATTAGGTTTATTCCTAGGTATTTTATCCTTTTTGTTGCAATGGTAAATGGGAGTGTTTCCTTAATTTCTCTTTCAGATTTTTCATCATTAGTACATAGGAAGGCAAGAGATTTGTGTGCGTTAATTTTGTATCCTACTACCTTACCAAATTCATTGATTAGCTCTAGTAGTTTTCTGGTAGCATCTTTAGGATTCTCTACGAATACTGTCATGTCATTTGCAAACAGTGACAGCTTTCCTTCTTCTTTCCTGATTTGGATTCCTTTTATTGTTCTTCTCTCATTGCTGTGGCTGAAACTTCCAAAACTGTGTTGAATAATAGTGGTGAGGGTGGGCAACCTTGTCCTGTTCCTGATCTTAGTGGAAATAGTTTCAATTTTTCACCACTGAGAACGACGTTGGCTGTGGGTTTGTCATATATGGCCTTTATTATGTTGAGGTAAGTTCACTCTATGCCTACTTTCTGGAGGGTTTTTATCACAAATGGGTATTATATTTTGTCAAAAGCTTTTTCTGCATCTATTGAGATGATCCTATGTGTTTTCTCCTTCAATTTTTTAATATGGTGTATCACACTGATTGATTTGCACATACTGAAGAATCCCTGCATTCCTGGGATAAACCCCAGTTGATCATGGTTTATGATCTCTTTAATGTGCTATTGGATTCTGTTTGCTAGTATTTTGTTGAGGATTTTTGCCTCTATGTTCACCAGTGATACTGGCCTGGAGTTTTCTTTTTTGTGACATCTTTCTCTGGTTTTGGTATCAGAGTGATGGTGGCCTCGTAGAATGAGTTTGGGAGTGTTCCTCCATCTGCTATATTGTGGAAGGGTTTGAGAAGGATAGATGTTAGCTCTTCTGTAAGTGTTTGTTAAAATTCACCTGAAAAGCCTCCTGCTTCTGGACTTTTGTTTGTTGGAAGGTTTTTAATCACAGTTTCAATTTCAGTGTTTGTGATTGGTCTGTTTATATTTTCTATTTCTTCCTGCTTCAGTCTCAGAGGTTGTGCTTTTCTAAGAATTTGTCCTTTTATTCCAGGTTGTCCATTTTTGAGGCATATAATTGCTTGTGGTAATCTCTCATGATCCTTTTTATTTCTGCAGTGTCAGTTATTACTTCTTTTTCATTTCTAATTCTATTGATTTGAGTCTCCTCCCTTTTTTTCTTGATGAGTCTGGCTAAAGGTTCATCAATTTTCTTTATCTTCTCAAAGAAGCAGCTTTTAGTTTTATTGATCTTTGCTATCATTTCCTTCATTTGATTTTCATTTATTTCTGATCTGATTTTTATGATTTCTTTCCTTCTGCTAACTTTGGAGTTTTTTTGTTCTTCTTTCTTTAATTGCTTTAGGTGTAAGGTTAGGTTGTTTATTTGAGATGTTTGTTTTTTCTTGAGGTAGAATTGTATTGCTATAAACTTCCCTCTCAGAACTGCTTTTGCTGCATCCCATAGGTTTTGCGTAATTGTGCTTTCATTGTCATTTGTTTCTAGGTATTTTTTGATTTCCTCTTTGATTTCTTCAGTGATCTCTTCATTATTAAGTAGCGTATTGTTTAGCCTCCATTTAATGGTATTTTTTACAGATTTTTTTCCTGTAATTGATATCTAGTCTCATAGTGTTGTGGTCAGAAAAGATATTGGATATGACTTTAATTTTCTTAAATTTACCCAGGCTTGACTTGTGACCCAAGATATGATCTATCCTGGAGAATGTTCCATGAGCACTTGAGAAGAAAGTGTATTCTGTTGTTTTTGGATGGAATGTCTTATAAATATCAATTAAGTCCATCTTGTTTAGTGTATTATTTAAAACTTATGTTTCCTTATTTATTTTCAATTTGGATGATCTGTCCATTGGTGAAAATGGGGTGTTAATGGCCCCTACTATTATTGTGTTACTGTCGACTTACCCTTTTATGGTTGTTAGCCTTTGCCTTATGTATTGAGGTGCTCCTATGTTGGGTACATAAATATTTATAATTGTTATATCTTCTTCTTTGATTGGTCCCTGGATCATTATGTAGTGTCCTTCTTTGTCTCATTTACTAGTCTTTATTTTAAAGTATATTTTACCTGATATGAGAATTGCTATACCAGCTTTCTTTTGATTTTCATTTGCATGGAGTATCTTTTTCCATCCCCTCACTTTCAGTCTGTTCGTGTCCCTAGGTCTGAAATGTGTCTGTTGTAGACAGCATATATATGGATCTTCTTTTTGTATCCATTCAGACAGTCTATGTCTTTTGGTTGGAGCATTTAACCCATTTACATTTAAGGTAGTTATCGATATGTATGTTCCTATTGCCATTTTCTTTATTGTTTTGGGTTTGTTATTGTAGATCTTTTCCTTCTCTTGTGTTTCCTGCCTAGAGAATTTCCTTTAGCATTGTTGTAAAGCTGTTGTGGTGGTGCTGAATTCTCTTAGCTTTTGCTTCTCTGCAAAGGTTTTAATTTCTCTGTCGAATCTGAATGAGATCCATGCTGGGAAGCATAATCTTGGTGTAGATTACTTTCATCACTTTAAATATGTCCTGCCACTCAGTTCTGGCTTGCGGAGTTTCTGTTGAAAGATCATCTGTTAACCTTATGGGGATTCCTTTATATGTTATTTGTTGCTCTTCCCTTTTTGCTTTTAATATTTTTTCTTTGTTTTTAATATTTGATAGTTTGATTAATGTGTATCTTGGCATCTTTCTCCTTGGATTTATCCTGTTTGGGACCCTCTGTGCTTCCTGGACTTGATAGAATATTTCCTTTCCCATATTAGGGGAGTTTTCAACTATTATCTCTTCTAATATTTTCTCAGTCCCTTTTTAAATTTCTCTCTTCTTCTACTGGGACCCCTATAATTTGAATGTTGGTGCATTTAATGTTGTCCCAGAGGTCTCTGAGACTGTCCTCAATTCTTTTCATTCTTGTTTCTTTATTCTGCTCTGTGATAGTTATTCCCACTGTTTTATCTTCCAAGTCACCTATCCGTTCTTGTACTGCAGTTATTCTGCTAGTGATTCTTTCTAGAGAATTTTTAATTTCATTGATTGTGTTGTTCATCATTATTTGTATGCTTTTTAGTTTTTATAGGTCCTTGTGGTAAACGTTTCTTGCATTTTCTCCATTCTATTTCCAAGATTTGTATCATCTTTACTATCATTACTCTGAATTCTTTTTCAGGTAAGCTGCCTATTTTCTCTTCATTTGTTTAGTCTGGTAGGTTTTTACCTTTCTCCTTCATCTGCTGTGTATTTCTCTGTCTTCTCATTTTGCTTAACTTACTGTTTTTGGGGTCTCTTTTTCGTGGCTGCAGGTTGTATTTCCCATTTATTATTTTTTTTGGTGTCTGCCCCCAGTGGATAAGGTTGGTTCAGTGGATTGTGTAGGCTTCCAGGTCGAGGGAACTTTTCCCTTTGTTCTGGTGGATGAGAGTGGATCTTGTCTTCCTGGTGGGCAGGACCCCGTCTGCTGGTGTGTTTTGTGCTGTCTGTGAACTTATTGTGATTTTAGGCAGCCTCTCTTCTGTTAGGTGGGGTTGTGTTCTTCTCTTCCTAGTTGTTTGTCATAGGGTATACAGCACTGTTGCTTGCTGGTTGTTGAGTGGAGCTGGTCTTAGCGTTGAGATGGAGATCACTGTGAGGTCTTTCACTGTTTGATGTACGTGGGGCTGGGAGGTCTCTGGTGGACCAATGTCCTCAACTCGGCTCTACCACCTCAGAGGCTCAGGCCTGAAAGCCAGCTGGAGTACCAAGACCCTGTCAGCCACTTGTCTCAGAAGAAAAGGTAGAAAAAGAAAGAAAGAAAGAAAGAAAGAAAGAAAGAAAGAAAGAGTAAAATAAAATAAAATTAAATAAAATTAAAAGTTATTAAAGTAAAAACTACAAGAAAACTTATTAAAGATAGAAAAGTAGTACAAATAGAAAGAAGAGAATAACCAAACCAAAAAACAAATCCACCAATGTGACAAATGCTAAAAACTATACAAAAATAAATAAACGGACAGACAGAACCCTAGGACAAATGGTAAAAGCAAATCTATACAGACACAGTCACACGAAGAAGCCTACACATACACACTCACAAAAAGAGAAAAAGGAAAAAATATATATATATTAAAAAAAAGAGAGCAACCAAATCAATAAACAAATCTACCAATGGTAATAAACTCTAAATACTAAACTAAAATAAACATAAAACCAGAAACAAACTAGATGCAGGATGCAAACCCCAAGTCTACAGTTGCTCCCAAAGTCCACCACCTCAATTTTGTCATGATTCGTTGTCTATTCTGGTATTCCACAGATGCAGGGTACATCAAGGTGATTGTGGAGATTTAATCACTGCTCCTGAGGCTTCTGGGAGAAATTTCCCTTTCTCTTCTTTTTTCACACAGCTCCCAGGGTTCAGCTTTGGATTGGCCTCACCTCTGTATATAGGTCACCTGAGGACATCTGTTCCCTACCCAGACAGGACGGGGTTAAAGTAGCAGCTGATTAGGGTGGTCTGGCTCACCCAGGCCAGGGCGGGTTGAGGTATGGAATGAAGGGCTAACCTGTAGCATCAGAGGCCAGCGTGATGTTGCAACATCCCTTGGCATGCTATATGTTCTCCCAGAGAAGTTGTCCCTGGATCACAGGACCTTGGCAGTGGCAGGCTGCACGGGCTCCTGAGAGGGGAGGTGTGGATAGTGACCTGTGCTTGCACACAGGATTCTTGGTGGCTTCAGCAGCAGCCTTACCATTTCATGCCTGTCTCTGGTGTCCGTGCTGACAGCCACGGATTGCTCCCATCTCTGGAACCCGTTTAGATGGTGCTCTGAATCCTCTCTCCTTGTGCACCCCGAAACAATGGTCTCTTGCCTCTTAGGCAGTTCCAGACTTTTTCCAGGACTCTGTCCCAGGTAGTTGTGGCACACTAGCCCCCTTCAGGCTGTGCTTACACAGCCTTCCCCAGTCCTCTCCCTGGGATCCAACCTCCAAATACTGAGCCTCCGCTCCCAGCCCCTGCCTATCCTGGTGGGTGAGCAGACAAGCCTCTCGGGCTGGTGAGTGCCGGTCGGCAGTGATCCTCTGTGCAGGAATCTCTCCACTTTGCCCTCTGCACCCCTGTTGCTGTGCTGTCCTCTGTGGCTCTGAAGCTTCCTCCCTGCCCACCCCCCATCTCCACCAGTGAAGGGGCTTCCAAGTGTGTGGAAACCTTTCCTCCTTCACAGTTCCCTCCCAGAGGTACAGATCCTGTCCCTATTCTTTTGTCTCTGTTTTTCCTTTTTCCTTTTGCCCTACCCAGGTACATGGGGATTTTCTTGCCTTTTGGGGAGTCCGAGGTCTTCTGCCAGCATTCAGTAGGTGTTCTGTAGGAGTTGTTCCACATGTAGATGTATTTTTGATGTATTTGTGGGGAGGAAAGTGATTTCCACATCTTACCTCTCCACCATCTTGAAGGTCACTCCCTGAAACAGATTCTTATACTGCCTCTCATACAGATGTTTTTCTCTCTCTTGATCTAATACTCATGCATAGTTTACCTTGGAATATAGTTCTAAGGAATGTATTATTTGAAATAAAGTGATTGAAAAGAAGTTTTTTTGGTTATTGATGTTTAGATAGGCGAGATTGTGTTTGTGACTGGCATTTTTAAAACAATGTCTAACAAATCTAGTACAGATTTTACTCATTCAAATAATTCAGCAATGAAAAATTTTTATAAGTTTTGGATAACTGTTCAAATATGTGAAAATGACATCATGAGAAAGTTATTTAAAAAAACAGTTATTGCCCACACAATAATTGTTTAGAGAAAAACTGGAGTTGTGCATACATTTTTGCAAGCTAGCACAGCCATTATTTTTCTCCTGAACTGAAAGCGGAATTGCAACTGACCACCCACAAGTTTGATCAATCTAACAAACACCTCCAAACTTTTCCTGGAGTTCATGACTTTACATTAGCAAACCCCAATCTTAAATTCTTGTCTACAAAAATGGTTATTTCCACTTGATAGAAAATTGTAGTTTACAAAACTCACAATAGCCCACTGAATTTAAATTGGATTTTAGCTGTACTCTAAAACTGGTAAAACTATGTTGTTTATTAAAACCATATTTTTGAATTAAGCTCCTGGAAGGATTCAGATTGCATGCAGCACTATTGTGTGGGGAATTGCTGTAATTCTCAAGAAGTGGTGCATTTTCAGTTCCAGACATGAGTTTCTATGACAAATTCACATTTTCATTTGATCATCTAGTAAATAACAACATAAAATCTTTCACAAATGCTAGAATTACCACTATATAATCCTCTGGGTACTCTTAATTTGGAGAGGCTTGTTTTGATCATTTTTAGGGAATGGATATATGATTTTCTGTGGTAATACTTATTAAATTATTTAGGATAAACTTTAGATATTTTAGATATTTTTGATGAATGTAATATATATTTAGTTGGTCCTGTCCCACATTTATTTTTTGCATTTCAGATTGTAATATAGAAGCATCTATTGTTCTAAAGATGAATTTGGAATTTGGAAACTCTACAATTCAGCCAAATTGAATAATTTATTTTTCTATTTCGAATCTCCATCTACTTTTAAATGCATTCTAAGTTTTATAATTTTACATGAACTAGTGTGATCACAATCCTCCCGTACCTCCTTTTTAAAGCACATTTTCTTTTTGGATTAACTAACACAGTAATCTTTTGGCTTCTATCTTACTGTTTTCTCTCTTATCTTACTTTTTCTCAGGTGTTGGCATCCTTCAAGGCTCAACGCTGGGCCCTTAGCCATCTCATTCTCATGCATTGCTTTAATTGTCACCTCGATATAGAGAATCTGTCTGTATAGACCTTCCCATGCACCTTTTCACTGAATTCTGCACTTAACTCACAATCTGTCCCCTATTCTGCTGTGTGGTTTTCTTCCATTGTTTACTATCTTAGTAAATAGTATCACTGTTTACTCCACTGCAGGAACAGAACATAGATATCATTCTAAACACCCTTCAAAGTCTAGTCCATTAAGCCAATCCATCAAGTGTTTTATTGTAGTTACTGCTTAGACATTTTTGCTCTACTTCTACTGCATATTTCAAAATCCCAGTTACAGTTATGTCTCCCTTGCATCCCTTTACCTTCAGTTGCTCTATTTGTACACAAATTCTGTTTCTACATTGCAAATACATCCTCTGCATTTCTGCCAGAACAATATCATCCAAATATAAATCTGAATATCCTTCTTTGCCTAAAATCTTCCAGTCAGTTCCTTCTGTCCTTTGGATAAGGACAGACTTCTATAACATGTTCTAAGAGATCTCACTTGCTCTGTTTCTTACCTACCATTTTGACTTCTCCCCTACTATAGCTCCTTTCATTCTTTGCTCTTCAAATTTTATGACCTTGTTTTATTCCTCATAGTTCCGATGCTTCCATCAACCATAGATACACTGAAAATGTTGTTGCCCCTTCTTTATCAAATGTTTTGGCTGCAAGTAAGGGATAAATACAAATCTATTGGCTTATTCAATGCCAACTTATTATATCCTGTAATGAGTCAAGGGCCACTCAGAAAGTGTTAATGTCATGAAAGCCATTTCCAGTCATTCTCCTCGATCATTCCCAGCTAATATGCTTCCTCTTGGTTTATCATCTCTCAGGATTTAATGATGGATGCAGCAATTCTGGTAATCATATTCCTCTTATAATATCTAAAGACAGAAATAAGTTGCCATCTTCCTTGTGTCTCATTTTAATATACCGAGAACCCTGAAATTTCCTAGATAATTTACTCATGTATATAACTGACCAAAATTTACATTATATGCCTATGAATAAAACATCAATGCAAACAATATAGGACATTCCAGGGCCTTCCTTGGTATTCTCAGTTAAATAAAACTCAACCTATTATAAGGTTTCTGAAGTCTCTTTTGATTTCTCAACTCTTAACCCCAAATTGAAGAGGGTAGTTTCCTGATGATCCTGGTCAAAGTCCAAGGCTTTCCTTATTCAACCCAGCCCCTATCTACAGAATAGAGATTCTACCCTATTTAACTATAGGGTATAGAGGTTAAACCCTGTCTAAGGAAGGTCTAGAAGATTAGAGACAAGATGGTGGAAGAGTAAGACGCGGAGATTACCTTCCTCCCCAAAGATACAACAGAAATACAATTACACGTGGAACAACTCCTGCAGAAAACCTACTGAATGCTGGCAGAAGACCTCAGACCTCCCAAAAGGCAAGAAACTCCCCACGTACCTGGGTAGGGCAAACAAAACAAAGAAAAAACAGAGACAGAAGGATAGGGACGGGACCGGCACCAGTGGGAGGGAGCTGTGAAGGAGGAAAGGTTTCCACACACCGAGAAGCCCCTTCAGGGGTGGAGACTGTGGGTGGTGGAGGGGGGAAGCTTCGGAGTCGCGGAGGAGAACGCAGCAACAGGGGCGCGGAGGGCAAAGTGGAGAGATTCCCGCACAGAGGATCGGCACCGACCGGCACTCACCAGCCCAAGAGGGTTGTCTGCTACCCCGCTGGTGCGGGCGGGGCTGGGAGCTGAGGCTCGGACTTCGCTCGGAGCGCAGGGAGAGGACTGGGTTTGGCGGAGTGAACACAGCCTGAAAGGGGCTAGTGCACCACGGCTAGCCGGCAGGGAGTCCGGGGAAAAGTCTGGAGCTGCCAAGGAGGCAAGAGACTTTTTCTTCCCTCTTTGTTTCTTGGTGTGCGAGGAGAAGGGATTGGGAGCGCTGCTTAAAGGAGCTCCAGAGACGGGCGCGAGCCGCAGCTACCAGCGCGGACCCCAGAGACGGGCCTGAGACACTAGGGCTGCTGCTGCCGTCACCACCAGGAAGCCTGTGTGCGAGCACAGGTCACTCTCCACACCTCCCCTCCTGGAGCCTGTGCAGCCAGCCAACGCCAGGGTCCTGTGATCCAGCGAAGGCTTCCCCGGGAGAACGCACAGCGTACCTCAGGCTGGTGCAATGTCCCACCGGCCTCTGCCGCCGCAGGCTCGCCCCACACTCCATGCCCCTACCTCCCCTCGGCCTGAGTGAGCCAGAGTCCCCGAGTCAGCGGCTCCTTTAACCTTGTCCTTTCTGAGAGAAGAACAGACGCCCTCTGGCGACCTACACGCAGAGGCGGGACCAAATCCAAAGCTGAACCCCAGGAGCTGTGCGAACAAAGAAGAGAAAGGGAAATCTCTCCCAGCAGCCTCAGGAGCAGCGGATTAAATCCCCACAAGCAACTTGATGTACCCTGCACCTCTGAAATACATGAATAGACAATGAATCATCCCAAATTGAGGAAGTGGACTTTGAGAGCAAGATTTATTTATTTATTTATTTTGCATTTTCCTCTTTATATGAGCGTGTATGTGTATTATTCTGCGTGAGATTTTCTCTGTATAGCTTTGCTTTCACCATTTGTCCTAGGGTTCTATCTGTCTAGTTATTTTTTTCTTTCTTTGTTTTTTAACTTTAAAAATTTTTTTTCTATCTTACTAATTTTTTTATTTTAATAACCTTATTTTATTTCATCTAACATTATTCTATTTTATCCTTCCTTTCTTCCTTCCTTCCTCTCTCTCTCTCTCTCTCTCTCTCTTTCTTTCTTTCTACTTTTTCTCCCTTTTATTCTGAGCTGTGTGGATGAAAAGCTCTTGGCTACAGCCAGGAGTCAGTGCTGTGCCTCTGAGGTGGGAGAGCCAACTTCAGGACACTGGTCTACAAGAGACCTCTCAACCCCATGTAATATCAAATGGCGAAAATCTCCCAGAGATCTCCATCTCAACACCAGCACCCAGATTCACTCAAAGACCAGCAAGCTACAGTGCTGGACACCCTATGCCAAACAATTAGCAAGACAGGAACACAACCCCACCCATTAGCAGAGAGGCCGCCTAAAATCATAATAAGGCCACACCCCAAAACACACCACTTGATGTGGACCTGCCCACCAGAAAGACAAGATCCAGCCTCATCCATCAGAACACAGGCACTAGTCCCCTCCACCAGGAAGCCTACACAACCCACTGAACCAACTTTAGCCACTGGGGACAGACACCAAAAACAACGGGAACTCCGAACCTGCAGCCTGCAAAAAGAAGACCCCAAACACAGTAAGATAAGCAAAATGAGAAGACAGAAAAACACCCAGCAGATGAAGGAGCAAGATAAAAACCCACCAGACCTAACAAATGAAGAGGAAATAGGCAGTCTATCTGAAAAAGAATTCAGAATAATGATAGTAAACAAGATACAAAACCTTGGAAATAGAATTAACAAGGACCTAGAAGAACTAAAGATGAAATAAGCAACAATGAACAGCACAATAAATGAAATTAAAAATACTCTAGATGGGATCAATAGCAGAATAACTGAGGCAGAAGAACGGATAAGTGACCTGGAAGATAAAATAGTGGAAATCACTACTGCAGAGCAGAATAAGCAAAAAAGAATGAAAAGAACGAGGACAGTCTCAGAGACCTCTGGGACAACATTAAACGCACCAACATTCGAATTATAGGGGCTCCAGAAGAAGAAGAGAAAAAGAAAGGGACTGAGAAAATATTTGAAGAGATTATCATTGAAAACTTCCCTAATATGGGGAAGGAAATAGTTAATCAAGACCAGGAAGCACAGAGAGTCCCATACATGATAAATCCAAGGAAATACACGCCAAGGCACATACTAACCAGACTATCAAAAATTAAATACAAAGAAAACATATTAAAAGCAGCAAGGGAAAAACAACAAATAACACACAAGGGAATCCCCATAAGGTAACAGCTGATCTTTCAGTAGAAACTCTTCAAGCCAGAAGGGACTGGCAGGACATATTTAAAGTGATGAAGGAGAAACACTTGCAACCAAGATTACTCTACACAGCAAGGATCTCATTCAGATTTGATGGAGAAATTAAAACCTTTACAGACAAGCAAAAACTGAGAGAGTTCAGCACCACAAAACCAGCTTTACAACAAATGCTGAAGGAACTTCTCTAGGCAACAAACACAGGAGAAGGGAAAGACCTACAATAACAAACCCAAAACAATTAAGAAAATGGGAATAGGAAAAACACATATCGATAATCACCTTAAATGTAAATGGATTAAATGCTCCCACCAAAAGTCACAGACTGGCTGAATGGATACAAAAAGAAGACACATATATATGCTGTGTACAAGAGACCCACTTCAGACCTAGAGAAACATACAGATTGAAAGTAAGGGGATGGAAAAAGATATTCCATGCAAACGGAAATCAAAAGAAAGATGGAGTAGCAATTCTCATATCAGACAAAAGAGACTTTAAAATAAAGACTATTAGAAGAGACAAAGAAGGGCACTACAAAATGATCAAGGGGTCGATCCAAGAAGAAGATATAACAATTGTAAATATTTATGCACCCAACACAGGAGCACCTCAATACATAAGGCAAATACTAACAGCCATAAAAGGGGAAATTAACAGTAACACATTGATAGTAGGGGACTTTAACACCCCACTTTCACCAATGGACAGATCATCCACAATGAAAATAAATAAGGGAACACAAGCTTTAAATGATACATTAAACAAGATGGACTTAAATGATATTTAAAGGACATTCCATACGAAAAAAACAGAATACACATTTTTCTCAAGTGCTCATGGAACATTCTCCAGGATAGATCATATCTTGGGTCACAAATCAAGCCTTGGTAAATTTAAGAAAATTGAAATCGTATCAAGTATCTTTTCTGACCACAACGCTATGAGACTAGATATCAATTACCGGAAAAGATATGTAAAAAATACAAACACATGGAGACTAAACAATACACTACTTAATAACAAAGTGATCACTGAAGAAATCAAAGAGGAAATCAAAAAATACCTAGAAACAAATGACAATGCAGACACGATGACCCAAAACCTATGGGATGCAGCAAAAGCAGTTCTAAGAGGGAAGTTTATAGCAATACAATCCTACCTTAAGAAACGGGAAACATCTCGAATAAACAACCTAACCTTGCATCTAAAGCAATTAGAGACAGAAGAACAAAAAAACACCACAGTTAGCAGAAGGAAAGAAATCATAAAGATCAGATCAGAAATAAATGAAAAAGAAATGAAAGAAACGATAGCAAAGATCAAAAAAAGTAAAAGCTGGTTCTTTGAAAAGATAAACAAAATTGAGAAACCTTTAGCCAGACTCATCAAGAAAAAAAGGGAGAAGACTCATATCAATAGAATTAGAAATGAAAAAGGAGAAGTAACAACTGACACTGCATAAATACAAAAGATCATTAGAGATTACTACAAGAAACTCTATGCCAATAAAATGGACAACCTGCAAGAAATGGACACATTCTTAGAAAGGCACAACCTGCGAAGACTGAATCAGGAAGAAATAGAAAATATGAACAGACCAATCGCAAGCACTGAAATGGAAACTGTGATTAAAAATCTTCCAACAAACAAAAGCCCAGGACCAGATGGCTTCACAGGTGAATTCTATCAAACATTTAGAGAAGAGTTAACACCTATCCTTCTCAAAATCTTCCAAAATTTAACAGAGGGAGGCACACTCCCAAATTCATTCTACGAGGCCTCCATCACCCTGATACCAAAACCAGACAAGGATGTCACAAAGAAAGAAAACTACAGGCCAATATCACTGATGAACATAGATGCAAAAATCCTCAACAAAATACTAGCAAACAGAATCCAACAGCACATGAAAGGATCATACACCATGATCAAGTGGGGTTTATTCCAGGAATGCAAGGATTCTTCAGTATATGCAACTCAATCAACGTGATACACCATATTAACAAAGTGAAGGAGAAAAACCATATGATCATCTCAATAGATGCAGAGAAAGCTTTCAACAAAATTCAACACCCATTTATGATAAAGACCCTGCAGAAAGTAGGCATAGAGGGAACTTTCCTCAGCATAATAAACGGCATATGTGACAACTCCATAGCCAACAGCGTCCTCAATGGTGAAAAACTGAAACATTTCCACTAAGATCAAGAACAAGACAAGGTTGCCCACTCTCACCACTCTTATTCAACATCGTCTTGGAAGTTTTAGCCACAGCAATCAGAGAAGAAAAGGAAATAAAAGGAATCCAAATCGGAAAAGAAGAAGTGAAGCTGTCACTGTTTGCAGATGACATGATACTATACATAGAGAATCCTAAAGATGCTACCAGAAAACTACTAGAGCTAATCAATGAATTTGGTAAAGTAGCAGGATACAAAATTAATATACAGAAATCTCTTGCATTCTTATACACAAATGATGAAAAATCTGAAAGTGAAATCAAGAAAACACTCCCATTTACCAATGCAACAAAAAGAATAAAATATCTAGGAATTAACTTACCTAAGGAGACAAAAGACCTGTATGCAGAGAATTATAAGACACTGATGAAAGAAATTAAAGATGATACTAATAGATGGAGAGATATACCATGTTCTTGGATTGGAAGAATCAACATTGTGAAAATGACTCTACTACCCAAAGCAATCTACAGATTCAATGCAATCCCTATCAAACTACCACTGGCATTTTTCA
>RJWK010012398.1:8250-40592 GCA_004363435.1 Platanista minor
GTTGGGTCCTCGTTGCTGTGCGCAGACTCCTCTCTGGTTGTGGCGAGCGGGGGCCGCTCCTCGCTGCGATTTGCAGGCCTCTCATTGCGGGGGCCTCTCGTTGCAGAGCACAGGTTCTAGGCGCGCGGGCTTCAGTAGCTGTGGCACACGGACTCAGTAGTTGTGGCTTGCGGGCTCTAGAGCGCAGGCTCAGTAGTTGTGGCGCACGGGCCCAGCCGCTCCGAGGCATGTAGGATCTTCCCAGACCAGGGCCCGAACCCGTGTCCCCTGCGTTGGCAGGCAGACTCCCAGCCACTGTGCCACCAGGGAAGCCCCTGCTCTAATTTTAATAACTATTCACTTTGCAAAATGAAGGGGAAAGAAAAAAAACGTTGTTTAATGATGAGATCCATGGTATTCTTTTTGTATGTCTTATGAGACTAACATGTCTCTCCCTTCTGCTTCTCTCTATAAATCCAGTCTAATTTCTTGCTGACAGTTAAAAAATGCCACATCCGTCTTTGAGCCTTCTTGAGCATACGGCCCCCTCACCCTCTAAGGTCTGACTCAGTTCTCTGCCACAACTTAGAGAGAAAATTTGGCAGACTTGAGTCAGATACCCACTGCAGTCTAATTTGATATGATTGGGGATTAAAGTTTTGGGGCGTTGTCCCCTAAGAAAGGGGTTTAGGTAGAGGAAATGATTGGTATCTCTACTTCAGAGGAGAGGTTTGATTTCCTAGCTCTAATTGGCATTTGTACCCAAAAGAGTTGCTAAATTATTGTTGTCTGAGGATCTTCAACTGTGACATGAGAACTTCAGTATATAGGATTCCCTTCGGTTCTAAAGTTCTAGGGAAGTAACATGTAGAAACATAATTTAGCCCTCACATGAATGGATTCCATAGTAGTGAGATGGGTTTTATACCAAAACAGTTCAAAAATTGCTAAGAACACTAACCTCTTACCTTGAATTGTTTCCCAGATGCTTTATTATTGCTGTTAATGTTAATTGTTTTCAGTTTTCTTTTCAAACATTCAAGACAATATTAATAATATTTCATGAGTGTGTTTTGCTACACTTTTTTTTTTCCCTTTTCTTTTTGGTTTTGTTTTGCAGCGATCCCCTGTGGCTTGAACTATTCTTTTCTCAACCCACTCTAATCTGCCTTCAAACCCCACAGTGGGTTGGAGGGAGAGCATAGACAGCTCTCACTAATGTTACACATGACACTGTGTTAAGTCTAGTGGACATTTTTTAGTCCTCCTCTTACATGGTCTTTCAGCAACTTTTGATACTGTTGACTGCTCCCTCTTTTTTCAAAGCATTTTCTTCCTTAAGTTTGTGGTCCTGGCTATCATCCTATTTCACTTGGTGTTCTTTCTCTGTATTCTTTGCCACATAAGCGAAGTTAATATGAGTCGTGTCGGTGCCCCTTCCTATAAATCTTCTTTTGGCTTAGGTCATCTGCAGCCATACTTTTAGCTTGTTTGGTCCTGGAACTCACAATAACTTTAAGTATTTTTCCTTTCTTTATTTTTTAGGTACTATGATAAAAAGTATGCCTTTATAAACCAAATCTCTCATATGGAGAAGCTGGTGCTCTCATTAATTAAGGGTGTTTGTCTCACACAACTTGTACAAGCAGTAAATCCAGATGCAATATCAATCACATCCTTTTGATGTAATTACTTAGTTAATAAGTCTTTTTACCAAGAAGCTTATCTTGAATTTCTGGATCCTGCCATAAGTTATTGATTGTTTTATAGGTTGGTTTTTTTTATTTTTTGGTGTGTGTGGGGTGGTAATATGGCCTCTGCCCTTGTTTAAAACAAGCAAGCATTTAAAAAAATCCAAAGATTATAACGAATAATGCATTAATCAAGGGGTTTTTTTTACATGCTCAATTAAGACATAATGAGTATAAAGGCATCTTAAAAACTTCATTTGTAAATTTATAAACATGAAATAATAAAGAAATGAGCCATTCTAGATCATAATAAATACTTCTTTAAAGAAAAAACAAATCCATCCATAAACAGAAGATATTAAGTAAAACCTTTATTTTTTCATCAGATAGGCAGTCGTGTCCAAAATGATTTATAGAATTGATTACTATATAGAAAAGCATCCATCAGAAATCTAGAAGTTTCCTTCATATGGAGAAATATTTTCATCAGTTGAAATATACTTGAGTTCTTTGGAATGGTTGTTAAAATTTAATTTAATGGTCGTTTACATTAATTTACTAATGTTGATAAAACAAAAAAATGTTTAGACTCAGGAAGTTTTTAAGTATGTGCATTGTGTTTTGCCCAGATACCTATATTCATTTGAATTTCCCAAATTGCATGTGCAGAAATTCACATAATATCTTCTAAATGGTACCAAGACTATACATTACTATAAAATTTAAATAATCACAGATTTTTCTATGTGAAATTTTTGTAACAGTAACTGAAATAAAGTTAGAATATAAACCTTCAGACAGTAATAAGTTCCTAAATATGCTGCCTAATACAAATTAATATGATATAATTGCTTATATCAACCTAATATAATTAGTGGTATGAAATAGATATAGAATAGTACCCTTTAAGTATTTGATTTATTTTTAAATTTTGTCACTATTTTGTCACTGAACCTCCCTTAGGAGGTTGGATAATAAGAAAGCTTTTGTGGACCTAATCACATTGCATGTTTATCACCAAATATAGTTCCTTGTCAGCATCTTACAGTTACCTCTTTGTAAGTAATGTCCCTGGTTTTTTTTAGTTGTCGTAGGTTTTTCTCTTTATATTTTGTTTTCATCAGTTTTACTATGCTGCACCTATGTGTGATTTTCTTTTTATCCTACTTGGGTGTTCCTAGGGGCTCTTGATTACTGTGCCTTGATGTCTTTCTTCAGCTTAGGAAAATTCCAGGCAATTATCTCTTCAGCTTTTTTTTTTCCCCCTGTTCGTTCTTTTTCCTCTCTTCTGGGGCTTAAGTTACATGAATAATAGTCCATTTTACTATGTCTCATATGTCTCTTACACTCTCTCCCTCTCTGACTAACCTGTCTCCTATTTCACCAATCCTCTTTTCAACTGTGGCTAATCTGTTAAATACATGTTCATTTTGGTTATTTTATTGTTTAATTCTAAATTTTTCATTTGACATATTTTATACTTTCCAGGTATTTCCTGAGTTTTTCATTCTGTTTTCTATTTCAAAAAAAGAAAAATCTGTCCGATAACTCCAACATCTGTGGATCTGCTGCTCTTTGTCAGTTTTTGATTTTTTGGTTTTTGTGTTTGCGGGGGAGGGGGGTGGGTTGGTGTGTGGTCTTAGGGCATGCTTTGTAATTTTTTTTTTTTTTTTTGCGGTACGCAGGCCTCTCACTGTTGTGACCTCTCCCGTTGCGGAGCACAGGCTCCGGACGCACAGGCCCAGCGGCCATGGCTCACAGGCCCAGCCGCTCTGCGGCATGTGGGATCTTCCCGGACCGGGGCACGAACCCGTGTCCCCTGCATCGGCAGGTGGACTCTCAACCACTGCGTCACCAGGGAAGCCCCATGCTTTGTAATTTTTGATGGAATGCTGGACATTGAAATATGAACTATTTTAGAGATAACTTGAAATTCTGGATGATATTTTTTTCTTCCTCCAGGAAAGATTTATTTTAGCTTTTGGCATGTGGTTAGGCTGGAGGCCGATCACTTTAATCCAGTTAGGGATTTGGCTGATTCCAGGCTAGGTTTTACTCTTTGTAAAGGCTGATCTATGTTGTTCACCCTTTGTACTCAAGCATAGGTCTTCAAAGGTTCCAGCAGAAAGCCTGGGTGTTTATGAGAGCCACTCTATCTTGGTGGGCCCTGGGCTCCCATTTTTATCATGCCCAGCGTGAGATTGTGGAAAGTTTTGAGTAAGCTTTCCCGCTTCTCAAGCCACTACTGAAGTTAGGGAGTCCTTTTCAATAAGCTTCTTTGGATGCTCTACTGGCAACTTCTGTTTATATCTCATTGGCCAGAACTGTATCTTACGGCTATCCTTAGCCACTATCCCTGGCTTCAAGGGAAACTAGGAAATATTTTGCTGAACTCTCCTCCCCACCCCACAAATAAACTTGTTTTGCTACAATCTAAATCTATAAAATGGTGACACATGTACGTAAAACTGAACTGTCATGTGAACATAGTAAATTTTTCTTAAATGTTTTCAAATTTGGGTTTCTAACACTAAAAGTAGCTTCAGGGCTTCCCTGGTGGCACAGTGGTTGGGAGTCCGCCTGCCGATGCAGGGGATGCGGGTTCGTGCCCCGGTCCGGGAGGATCCCACATGCCGCGGAGCAGCTGGGCACGTGAGCCATGGCCGCTGAGCCTGCGCGTCCAGAGCCTGTGCTCTGCCACGGGAGAGGCCTCAGCAGTGAGAGGCCCGCGTACTGCAAAAAAAAAAAAAAAAAAAAAAAAAAAAAAAAAAAAAAAAAAAAAAAAAAAAAAAAAAAAAAAAAAAAGGTAGCTTCAAATAATTTTTAAAACTTCTTGTTCATTTTTCTTTATTAGAAATCAAAACACAATGGTAGTAGAAACTTACAAAATCTAGATGAACAAAAAGAAAACAATTTGAAATCCTACCAACCAAAGATAAGTTCTATCAATGTTTTGGTAGATAGCCTTGTAGTAATTTTATATAGTAATATATATAGTATGTTTTATTTTTATAAATTAACATTGTATTATACACCCTCTTTTGTGACTTGTTTTTTCTACTAAGTATCATGTATATATTTCCATGTTAAAGTTATAATGAGGTAGTGTTTTGTAATGAGGTAGTATATAATGAGGTAGTGTATATAATGAGGTAGTGTTTTATAGTTTAGAAATTATAATTTCCTTAATTTAACTCATAATGCGTTTTGTTTTTTTTGTGGTACGCGGGCCTCTCACCGCCACAGCCTCTATCTACTGTCGCGGAGCACAGGCTCCAGACGCGCAGGCTCAGCGGCCATAGCTCACGGGCCCAGCCGCTCCGTGGCATGTGGGATACTCCCGGACCGGGACACAGAACCCGCGTCCCCTGCATCAGCAGGCGGACTCTCAACCACTGCGCCACAGGGAAGCCCCCTCATAATGCTTTTTAATTTTAGTGTTCCACCATTATAGTATGTGTCTTGTGTCTGCTTGTTCTCTCCCCACTCTTTTCTTGACCAGGTTAATACGTAATTATGTATTGTTGACTAATGCCAAAGGAATGTTCTGTTTAACAGCCAGCGGGAGTAATGAACATATTAGGTAGGCTCTGACTCTGATAATGATTCCTGGTAGAACCCCATTAAATATCTTCTGATTTCTAGTCTTGAGTTGATACAGTGCTGTGATTTTTAGTTGTGAATGAAATTATTATACTTTTTTCCCACTCTATATTAAGTTTATATTGTTTTAAAAATAGATTAGATCCTAGACATTTCCTGAGAAACAGTTGGGAGTGCCTTGTTAGTATATGGTTTCTACCATAAAATACATACATGTTAAAATGGTACAACTGCTTTGAGATGTAAATGTTGGTGCAGTTGGCTAGGCTCACTCATTTGTCAAGTGACCCAGTTGCTGGTGTGACAGCAAATATGATTCAAAATTCTGGTTGGGTAATATTATAAATTATTACATATCATGAACCTTCTTGAGGTCACTCTTGAATAGTAGGGATTGTGAATATTAAATGCTGGACTAATGAAAGACCTATTTTATAAATTATGTATGGTTTTATAAATATTTGTGTCTAGCTTTTTAGTGGAAGGTTGGCTAGATATAGTTCCAATTCCACCTAACTGCTAATTTTATGACAGCTATTGCCTTTGTTTTTTAGAGCTTAGCTTTCTCATGCAGACTTTTGTGTTGAGATCCATCAGTGTTTATTGCTCATCTGTCTAACCCTGAGTTTTGTAGTTAGTGGACCTCAGACTCACTCTTGTATAAAATATGCCCATTAAATATAGGCTGATTCAGGTTAGATTTCTGTGTATGTCTGAAAGGGGTTGTTCCAAAGAGGAACAGTGACTATATAATAAACTTTCCTATCTCTGATGAAATAACTTATGTCAATAGTCCCCGGATATCACACCCCTGAAATCTCCACTTGGCAATGTGGCAGTTTGTCTTGTCAGCTGGGTGTAGGTAGTCCATCACTGATTCTTAACCAGTTCAGAATTGCTCATAACAAGCTTAGAATTGCTCATCACCAGTGGCAGGGTAGAAATATCAAGCTCTAGATTATATTGTTCCTAAGCCTTTGTTTCTTGAGAAGTTGATAGTTTGCTTTAAACTTATACTACTGAATTTTTAAAAAATCTATTTATTAATGGCTGTTTAAGAAAGTAGTCCTTTATTTTCAT
This sequence comes from Platanista minor, assembly GCA_004363435.1. NCBI lineage: Eukaryota > Metazoa > Chordata > Mammalia > Artiodactyla > Platanistidae > Platanista > Platanista minor. The sequence goes on from RJWK010012398.1 coordinate 14,604, forward strand.
TTTCAGTATCCCATTTTTTCATCAGTGCTCTTGGCCATATATTGTTACCTTTTATTTATTGTCTGCCCAACTAGATTGCGAGTTCTTATAAGCAGTGACTTTGTTTTATACTTCTTTGGATTCCTACCCACTCCCACAGTGCCTCCTAAAATGTAGTAGATATTCCATAAATCTTAATTATTTGAGAAAAGTAAGTGTTGGCAAATTGAATCTTACTAGCTTTAACTTAGTTTTATTGTTTTAGAATTGTATGATTTCTCTGTCTTTTAATGATACTGTCTCTATACTTATTATCTTCTCTGGAAAAAGCATTCTACATCTTGTAATTTGCTAAATTCAAAATTTCCTAAAACATAAGTTTTATCTTTCTTTTTGATTCATGATAATTGAGATAAATATTTGTTGAACTGGGCATAAAATTCTTTAATACCATGTGTGATATAAGCATTTGACTGCTTATTTTTCAGATTTTGGTCTACATGGTTGTTTATTAGTCATTTAACAAGTACTTAATGGAGACAAAGCCATGTGCTAAGGATCACTAGTATTTAGTTAGTGAATAACTAAATATTATGGCTACCATTTGAAAAAGTACATACCTTTAATTAATATTTTATCAGTAAAATAGACTTCTCAGTTTGTAATTTTTTTTTTTCATTATAGGGTAAAGTTCACCTTGAATTAAAACTGAATGAACTGATAACAGAAAATGGAACTGTGTGCCAGCAGCTTGTTGTACAGTAAGCATATTTCTTTTACCAAAGTCAACGAGATATAATTCAACATTTTGTATTCTTTGAATTTTAAGCCAACTCCTTATTTTAAATACTTCAGAAACTTTTTTCAGAAATGAACTCTGCTATGCCATTCCTTTATTAATTTGTTTTCCACTTTATTTTCTCACATCTAGTCTACTCAGATTACATATGATGAGTCATTAATTCATTCAACCAGTATTTATTTAAATGTGTGTTACATAATAGATATAGTAGGATCACAGATAAACGTGTCTAACCACGTAGCAGCAACGAGTTGGAAAAGCTTCCCAGTAGAGGGCCCCTAGAAACGCTAGATATAACACAGCAGAGCATTAGGGACCTTGGGGCTAAAACTAAATCTGTACCTTGAGATTACCAGTATTGATTCTCACCTACTTTGAATTCCTTTTTTCCTCTTTTCTCTCAACTTGTTTTTATCACCCCGACTCTAATCTTCTAACTATTCTGGAAATCTGTTTCAGCCCAATCCTCCACCTTTTCCCTCTCCACCCAAACCCTTCCTCTGTGTTGTCAACAAACAATGGGATATCCCTGATTTCTGAATGTTTTCTCTCTTTGTCTTAACTGATACGTGAATATCCCCTGAAGTACTGTTTCCTCTACTGCCTTCTCAGTCTGAGGCTATGTGTTCTACCATACCCATATACCGTAGAGCCAGGGAGTAGGGTCAATATTACTCTCTTACTGCTGCTCCAGACTGTAATTTATTCTCCCAATTATGAACACCCCAGATCCTTTGAGGTATTCTCTCTCTATATAAATATACATATTGATATTTATGTGCTTATATATATATATATATATATATATATATATACATAAAATACTATATATAATATTACTCAGTTAATTTTTTCTGAACTCTTTTAAAGAAGGTTGCACATATTATGATCCTTAATATATCCGTGTGTATTTCCTAAGAAAAGGGATATTCTCTTAAGTATAACATTTAAATGTACTTTAGTACAGTTATCAAATTCAGGACATTTAACATTGTTACAATAAAAGTATAATCTGTAGTTTTTATATTTCAATACTTTAATCTACAGTTACAATATTTCACTTTTGTTAACTGTTCCAATAATGCCCTTTAAGGCATTTTTTTTCTCTCCAAGAAAGGATACAGTACAAGATTATGTATTACATTCAGTTGTCATATCTCTAATCTCCTTAACCTGTACTTTTAGCTATTCTTTGTCTTTCATGGTAGTGAGATTTTTGAAGAATACAGGCCAGTTGTTTTTTTCACATGTTCCTCAGTTTGGATTTACCTACTAAAAACAGGATTTGTTTACAGTTTTTCCCCCTAGACTGAGAGCATATAGTAAAGTATTTGGATTACTCTCTGCCCTGCTCAGTTCAGTTATGTTGTACATTTGAAATACAGTTAATTGGATTGATTTGGTTTACATTTAGTTTAATGTTGTTTTCCCCCATCCTTATTGCTTTACTTTTATTTTACTGAACATGTAGAATATCAGGATGACTTCAAAAGTCAGAACTATACCAAAAGGCATTACTCAGAGATGTGTTCAGTCCCCGCTCTATATCCAGCTCTAAGCAACCATGATCTGATTTCTCTCCTTATAGTTTTTGTCTTTTCCAAAATGTCATATGAACAGATCTATATAATATATAGTCTCTTGTGACTTCTACTTAGCATGCTTTTGAGATTCATCCACATTATGTATCAGGAGTTCATCCTTTTTTAGGTATTATTTTCTTTGTTTCTTGCCATAACTTGGTAGATACTGTTGTCCTCGTTTTACAGATGACAAAATGATGCACAGACTGGCTAAATAAGCCCAGGTTTGTACAGGGAGAGTAGAGCCTGGATTTGAACTCTAGCAGTTTGATTTTTTTTTTTTTTTAATTTTGAGATAATCATAGATTTGCAAGAAATTGCCAAGTGCAGAGAGGTCCTGTATACTCTTCACTTAGTTTCCTCCAGTGGTTACATCTTACATAACTATAAATACAGTATGAAAAACAGAAAATTGACATTGTATAGTGACAGGGTATCATTTTATCACATGTGTAGATTTGTGTAACCACCACCACAATCAAGATACAAAACTATTTTATCACTGTAAATATTTCCCTCATGCTACCCCTTTATAGTCACACCCACTCCTTCCCCACCCCCATCCCTAATCTTTTGCAACCTCTAATCTGTCTCCATATCTAAAATTTTGTCATTTCAGAAATCTTATGTAAATGGACTCTTAATAGTTTGTGACTTTTTGAGATTGGCTTTTTTCCACTCAGATCCAGCCAGTTGTGCACAAGTTTCTTAAAGATTGAATATAGTTGCGTCACTTTTTAAAATCTATTTTGCCAATTTCTGTCTTTTATTTAGTGAATTTATACATTTACTTATAATTATGGATATGTTAGGCTTAAACCTGCCATTTTATTTTTTTGTTTTCTGTCCCCTCTATTTTCTTTTTCCTGTGGGTTACTTGAACATTGTTTAGAATTACATTTTGATTTATCTATAGTGTTTTTTTAATCTATAGTGTATCTCTTTGTATAGTTTTTTCAGTGGTTGCTACACTATTGCTATTACATTGTACATGTGTAACTTATAGTCTACTGGTGTTGACATTTTAGTGGTTAGAATAAAATGTAGAAACCTTACCTTTTAATCCTCCACCATTTGTAATATAATTGTGTTAAGTATTTCCTGTGCAACAGTGAAAACCACATCAAAGTGTTATAATTTTTCTTTCAGTTATTAACACAATTTAGAAAAGAAGAGAATTCTAGGTCTATTGTATTTACTCATATTTTTGCTCTTTCCATATTCTATCCTTCCTGTCATTTCAGGATCCCTTCTTTTATCACTGTTTTTATGTTTAGAGAATTCCCTCTTACCATTTTTTTAGGATAGATCTACTGGTGACACATTCTTTTAGTTTTTCTTCATCTGAGAATGTCTTGAGTTTTTTCTTGATTCCTAAAGGATATTTTCACTGGATATAGAATTCTTGGTTGATAGTTCTTTTTTTTTTTTTTTCAGCACATGAAAAATGTACCACTTCCTCTGGCCTCCATGATTTTTTTTTTTTTTTTTTTTTTTTTTTTGAGGTACGTGGGCTTCTCAGTGTTGTGGCCTCTCCCATTGCAGAGCACAGGCTCCAGACATGCAGGCTCAGCGGCCATGGCTCATGGGCCTAGCTGCTCCACGGCATGTGGGATCTTCCTGGACTGGGGCACGAACCCATGTCCTCTGCATCGGCAGGCGGACTCTCAACCACTGCGCCACCAGGGAAGCTCAAGCCTCCATGATTTTTGATGAGAAATCCACTATCATTCAAAGTGTTTTTCCTATGCAGGTTTTCCTGTGTTTCTCTCTGGATGCTTTCAGGATTTTTTTCTTTGTCTTTAGTTTTCTAAGTGTTTTAGTTTGACTCTAGATTTGTTTGGGTTTATCATGTTTGATGTTGGCTCAGCTTGAATCTATGTGCTTATGTCTTTTGCCCTATTGGGAAACTTTTAGCCATTATTTCTTTCTTTTTTTTTTTTTTTTTTTTGCGCGGTATGTGGGCCTCTCACTGCTGTGGCCCCTCCTGTTGTGGAGCACAGGCTCCAGACACTCAAGCTCAGTGGCCATGGCTCACGGACCCAGCCGCTCTGCGGCACGTGGGATCTTCCTGGACCGGGACACAAACCCGTGTCCCCTGCATCGGCAGGCAGACTCTCAACCACTGTGCCACCAGGGAAGCCCCAGCCATTATTTCTTGTTAAATTTATCAGCTCTGCCAGCTTTCTCTCCTCTCCTTTTGAGATTCCAGTGGCATGAATGTTAGATCTGTTATTGTCCCACACATCCCTGAGGCTCTGCCCTTTTTTTTTCTGGTCTATTTTCCCTCCATTGTTCATATTGGGTTATTTCTATTGTTCTGTCTTTAAAAGCTCACTGGTTTTTTCCTCTGTCCTCTCCATTCTGCTGTTAAACTCAACTATTGAATTAGTTTTATTTTGGTTATTGTATTTTTAAGTCCTAAAATTTCCATTTGGTTCTTCTTTATATCTTTATTTCCTTGGTGAGACTTACAATTTTTTTGCTGAAACTTTCTATTTTTTCATTTATTTCAAACATGGTCATAATTGCTGACTGAATCATTTTTATGGTGGCTGCTTTCACATTTTTGTCAGATAAGTCCGACATCTGTGTTACCTCAGTCTTGTCATCTGCCAGTGGTGTTTTCTCATTTAAGTTGGAGATTGTCTGGTTTTTCATATGTTGAATGGTTTTCAGTTCTATCCTGGACATTTTGGGTGTTATATAATGAGACTCTAGATCTTGTTTAAATCTTCTCTTTTAGCCAGGGTCCTCTGACCCTCTGCTGGTGGGAGAAGAGGAGTCCCAGTTTCATTACTGTCAGGTAGAGGTAGAAGTCCAGGTTCCTGACTCAACCGCTCCTGATAACCCTGGGGGAAGAGTGAGAAGTGTTCCTTGTTACCGCTGAACGAAAGTCATAGTTCACGCTCCCCTTAATTCCTTCCTGTTACCACTTTGGTGGGATAGGGAGGAGTACCTTACTACTGCTCCACGTGGCCTCCACTGACACCCTGGTTGGGAGGAGTTAGTTACCCCTAGAAAGCGGTGAAAGTCTTGCCTTCCCACTCAGCATTCTCTGACACCACCCTGGCGTGGAGGAAGAGGAGTGCCTCATTGGTACTGGCTGATGATGGAAATCCAGGCTCCTCATGTGGTCTCTGCTGACTCCATGGGAAGAAGGGGCTCATTACAACCTGTCAGAGGTAGAAGTCTAGGCTCTCCCCTCAACTTCTGGCCTTTGTTGATGGAGGTGAAGGTGGATCCACAGTGTTTCTCATGGTGTTTGGTTGGAGTAGATGGTTGTTGTCTAAAAATGGTTTCTATCTTGCTGAGCTGCCCAGTTCCTGGTCCTTTGGCTAGAGAAAGCTGGCTTTTCTTAGGGCACTTTGTGGTCTGCTCCCATTGATGGGTGTTTCTGGGTTGGTCGCTTCTCTAGCACTCAGTCTGGGATACATGAAGTGTAAGAAAGCCCAGGGAATTCACTGCTGGGTTCCAATTTCCTTGGGTCCCCAGATCTCTAACTGGCTTGACTTCTTCTCTTCACCTTTCAGTTTTCTTAGGTTTGTTTAACATCTAGGGTTTTTGGCAATGCTTAATGGGAAGAAGAAGGAGGTATGCATGTACTCCATCTTGTCCTAGAACTGGAAACCAGTCTATTTCTTTTTACTTACAAATAGTGTTCCTTTGTATGGAATTTGTTTACCCATTCACCAGTTGATGGATATTTGAATTGTTTCCCATTTGAGGCTATTATAAAGAAAACTGCTGTAAATGTTCACAAACAGGTCTGTATGTGGACATATGCTGATCTGCATTCTTTTCTTCCTTCTGTTTTTCACCTAAGCCTCCACTGTCCGTATTCACTGTCCATACAGCAACAGAACTCCAGCAGTAGTTTTGTGGAACTTATTGATGATTTCTCAACTTGAGAGGTATTTGAAGTTTGTGGTATGTTCGTTTTTTCAGTAATGCTCAAGGCATGGTTTTATGTGTTGTTTTCTTTGTGCTTCTTGCTGAACTACAGTTTTTGGGAGTAGTGTGTGGAAAGGTTCATATCCCAGCAGTTGCTGTTATTCTCCAGACCTGGAAGCTCCCCACTGTAGCATTTCCTGAACTTCAGTAAGACCTCCATCCACTAATCTCCACATTCTTACCTGCTCCTACTTTTACTTTCTTCTAGGTCTTTTTTTTTTTTTTTTTTTTTTTTTGTAATACGCGGGCCTCTCACTGTCATGGCCTCTCCCGTTGCGGAGCGCAGGCTCAGTGGTCATGGCTCACGGGCCCAGCCACTCCGCGGCATGTGGGATCTTCCCGGACCGGGGCACGAACCCGTGTCCCCTGCATCGGCAGGCGGACTCTCAACCACTGCGCCACCAGGGAAGCCCTAGGTCTTTTTTTATGATCTGTCACTATAGTCATTTTCTTACAGTTCCCCTAAACTCCCCTGATCTTCTCTTCCTTTTATATTTATATCCCTTTTATATGAATGAACTCAAGTTCTTCTGTGTTCAGTCTGCACCTGAATATTGCTGGAGAAAAATCACACAGAAAGACTAATTTTACTTTAAATTCATGATCACAAACCTCACAGGGATACTAACAACTATCACGGAGTTTTACCTTGCTTCTCTAAAACACCTATGAGATTCTCCATCACTACAGACTGCAAATTGGTCACATCTTACTGAATCCACATCTGCAAACCTGTATTGGCCTCCATCTTTTTGTCCTTATATTTTAGTCGATGAGGTGCTCCTTTTCTTGTTGGGAGTGAATTCTTCCATCCGAACTCTGGATTCTTTCTCTTTCCCCTACAAAGGACTTTGATCCTTCAGTTATCCCTTCTTCTGTTTCATCAGCTTTACTTGCTCTTTTAGATTGTTCTCACCAGCATGTAAACATGTTCTAGGATCTTCCATTCTAAAAGACATGCCTTTCCAGACCTCATCTCCAGCCCCCTCTCCCAGCTACCATCCCCATTTTTCTGCTCTCCTTTGAATGCAGACTTCTCAAAGTAAGACTGTCTAATAGATATGGGTGTGTGTGTGTGTGTGTGTAGTGTACAGTAGTTCTGAGTGTTCACTGAGAAGGCCTGCAAATAGTGTCATCCTAGTAGCAATGAGCAGCATACTTAGCACCCATATCTTGATTTCTAAATACCATTCTCTAGTCAGCACTGTACATTAGATCTTTCTGTGATGATGAAAATGCTTATGTTTTAACTGTCCAATACGGTGGCCACTAGCTTTGTGTGGCTTATTGAAAACTTGAAATATGACTAGTGCAACTAAAGAGCTAAATTTTAAATTTTGTCTAATTTTAATTAATTATAATTTAAATAGCTAAATGTGGCCAATGGCTACAGTATTAGAACTGCTTCAATAAAAAGAACGTGGAGGGGTTTTTTTTGTTTTGTTTTGTCTTTTTAGCAGTGACTAGTTTCCAGGTTTGGGCAGAGAAAAATACAAGATGAGCCCAGAGCATCTATGGAATCAGAAAGTAAGGAATTGCTCAAAAAATAATGAGGGCATGTGGAAAGAATGTGGAAGTCAACTTGAAAGAGCTCCAAATAACCAAATCTGGGGCAATTTGATCATCTAATAAATAATAATAATGGATTAAAACCTGTAGAATAAAATAAATATCTATGAGCCAATGCTGATGTAACAAGTAAATACATGGGAGAGAAAGGACTGCTTTTCCTTATTGATGAATATAAGACAAGTGATGGAAATAGAAACATCACTATTAGCAAACACTACAATGATAATTAGTGCAGGGACGAATCATCTAGAGATGCTAAATAAGTGAGCATAAGTGTAATGACAAACAGCATATATGCATAGTCTCAAAGAATAACCCTTGTAAGATGTCTGATAGGTACCATCTTAACTGAGTGATCAAAGTTAATGTCCCTGATAATGAGACATTCAGTACCTCCTGTTAGTTTGCATTGAGAAGGATACCAAGACACATAACCTCAATCTAATCATGAACAGACATCAGACAAGTTCAATTTAAGGAACATTCTACAAAATAACTGGTCAGTACTGGCAAGATCATGGGGCAAAGCAGGAAAAGTAAGGAACTGTTTTAGGATGGAGGGGACTAAGGAGACATGACAGCTGAATACAACTTGTTATTTATTATTAACTAACATCGTATCAATGTTAGTTTCCTGCTTCCATAATTCTACTCTGATTACACAAAATGTTAACATTGGGTGATGGGTATACAGGAACTCTGCATATTATTTAACAACTTTTTGGAAGTCAGAAATTATTTCAAAATAAAAAGTTTTAAAAAAATTGTCTACACCTTATGCATTCAACCCAGATCTTTTTTCTAGCTCCAGACTTACATGTCTACCTACCTTTGATGTCTCAGAGCATTGCAAATTTAACACATTTAAAGCAGCAATATTGATTCTTGTATCTATCCAGCTCCTCCCCACAGCTCAAGCCAGAAATATGGGAGTCACTTAAAATCTTTTCTCCTCCCTCTCCCCCAAGATTGGATCTATTTCTTACTGATTCTATAAAAATTTTTCTTAAATTTTCTAATTTTTAATAATACTTACTGACATCTCCTTGTTTCAAACCACCAATCATTTCTTACCTTGACTGTTTCAATAATCTTTTAGCTGGTCTTACAGTCTGCAGCCCATTCTCTTTATAAGCAGCCCAGAGCAGTCTTCTGAAACATAAACTAGATCATGGCAGTCCCCTGCTTAAACACTTAGTGATTTTTGCAGTGCTTTTATAATAAAATCCAGTCTCCTTACCGTGGCCCATAAGAACCAGTGGCCCGGCCTGCCTCTTTGATTTCATTTTGTGGCGTGCTTCCTCTTCATACGCTTGCTGGCCTTCTCTCACTTCTTCAAATGTGACATGACTCTTCCAGCTCAGAGATGTACATTTGCCTTTCCTTTTGCCGGGAATGCCGTTATGCCCATTCTTCTTCTAGCTGGTTCATTCTTGTCCTTTACGTTTCACCGTAAATATCACTTACTCTAAAATAGGGTGCCCTGTTCTTTTTCTTCCATAGCACTTGCCAGTATTTCTAATTATTATTTTTCATTTATTGCTTGTTATCTCTTTCTTCAGGGAGACTCTGTGCTCCATGAGGGCAGGGGCCGTGTTTGTCTTATTCACCTCATGGCCCCAGCATCTGGCACTTAATAGGCACTAAATAAATTTTAAAACAACTAAATGACGAAAGGTAACACTGTCTTCTTAAAGGATGAAGAGAAAGTAGCTTGCCTAGAAAAAGTGAGGGTTTTTTTTTTCCCCCGGAAGGAAAGAATAGTATAGGCAAAAATATGGAGGCAAGAAACAGCATGGTGTTTGTGTGTGTGTATAATTAAAAGCAGTTTGACGTTGCCTAATATATGAACCTTGAGTCAAAGATTGGTCAGAAATTGGTAAATAGGCTGGAGCTAGATCTTAAGAGGTGCTTATGTACCATGTGACCTTATAAAACTTATATGAGCTTATGGAACTATTGGAAGATTGTAGACAATAGAGTATGGACAATTTTGCATTTTAGAAAGATCAGATTTGTGACAGCAGTAAGTATAGAAAGGTGAATTTGAAGGGTGTTAGGGTGATCCAAGTCAGAGGTGATGGCTTCTGTGCCAGAGCAGCAGTTGCAGATGTGAGACAAGAGGCCAGATGAAGTAATATTTAAAGAGTAGAATCACTGAAACTTACTGATTAGATATAGAAAGTGAGGAGGAAGGAGAATTTAAGTGTGGCTCTAGATTTCTAGATTGTGTTGCTTGGTGGTGGTGGTATACACAATGAAGAGAAAATACTGGAAGAGAAGCTGCTTTAATAAGAGATGATAATGCGTTGAGTTTTAGCTGCTCTTGAACATCTAGGTAGGGATTTCCATCAGGCATTTAGATATAAAAATCTTTAACTCTGTGGTGAGATCTCATATAGAAATGTATGGTTGATGGTAGTTGTGGCCATAAGAATAGATGTGATAGAAGTAGGCTTAAGGGACATTACGTAGCATAAAGAGAGCAGTTGACTGAGAGCAATTCCAGCAGTAGACGTAGAAAAACATGTGAGGAAAACATGAAGGAGACAGATAGGTGAACATGAGGGAAGTTAGGGGAGTGAGGGTCAAGGAAACCAAGAGAGAAGAGGGTTTCAAGGAGAGAGTGATCAGGAGTATTGCATGAAGCTAAGAAGTCCAGTGAGAGGAGCCCTGAAAGATATGGAGAGCATTTGACACTCAGGGCACCTTAATGAGGAGACTTTCCATAGAATGACAAATGCAGAAAAAATTGGGTTTCAGTAGGGTGAGGAGTGAGTGGGGAGGTCAACAAATTTGGAGAGAAAAACAGAAAAATTAGATAGGTGCAGAGTGACTTGAAGTCCAGGCAGTGATCTTTATATTAGAGAAACAGGCTGAGGGAAAGAACCTGAGGAGAGAAACTTGAGACAAATTGGATATATGGTTGTTGCTACTCTATGGAGATTTAAAAAATTGTTTTGTATCCTGTAACCTTTTTACATTCACTTATTAGTTCTACTAGCTTTTTAAAAAATAAATTCCACTGAATTTTGTACATAGACAATTGTGTCCTCTATGAATAGAGTTTTACTTCTTCCTTTTCAGTCTGGATACCTTTTATTTCTGCTTCTTACCTTATTGTACTGGCCAGAACCTCCAGTACGATGTTGAATAGAAGTTGTGAGAGCAGACATCCTTGTCTTATTCCTTATCTTAGTGGGAAAACCTTCAGTTTTTTATCAGTAAGTACAATGTTAGCCATCCTTCATCAGGTTGAGAAAGTTCCCTTTTGTTCCTAGTTTGCTGAGAATTTTTATCAGGGATGGATATTCAAACGATCTTATGCTTTTTTTGTTTTCATCTGTTAATATGGTGAATCTTGTTGATTGATTTTTGAATGTTAAGCCAGCGTCCACTTGGTCATGTTGTGTTAATATTGTCATGTATTGCTGGCTTTGGTTTGCTGAAATTTTGTTAAGGATTTTTGCATCTCTGTTCATTAAGGATATTGGTCCGTACTTTCCTTTTCTTGTAATGTCTTTGTCTGGTTTTGGAATCAGGATAGTAATGGTCTCTTTGAATGAATTGGGAAGTATTTTCTCCTCTTCGATTTTCTGAGTTTCTATAGAATTGATGTAATTTATTTTTTATATGATTAATATATGAATTCACAAGTGAAGCCATCTGGGCCTGGAATGTTTTTGTTTTTTGTTGGAAAGGTTTTTAACCAGGAATTCAGTTTCTTTAATAGATAGATAATTATTCAAAAAAACATTTTTTTTTTTTAGTAATTTTGGTAGTTTGTATCTTTCAAGGAATTTGACCATTTAATCTGAGTTGTACAGTTCTTTGTATAAAGTTGTTCAGTTATTCCTTTTTATCCCTTTAATATGTGTAGACTTCATGGTGATGTCCTAATGTTGGTAATTTGTGTCTTCACTCTTTTTTTATCAGTGTAGCTAAAGGTTTATCAATTTTAATGACCTTCTTAAAGAAATGGCTTTTGATTTTATTGTTTTTATATTTTTTCTGTTTTCTCTTTTACTGATTTTCACTTTTATTATTTCTATTTATTTGGGGTTTAATTTGCTCTTCTTTTTAAAGTTTCTTTTGATTGATGCTGAGGTCAGTGATTGGAAATCTTTCTTCTTTCCTTAGTGCTCTCCATTTTCATCTAAGTACTACTTTAACTGGATCCCACAAATTTTGATATACTGAGTTTTCATTTTCATTCATTTAAAAATACTTTATAATTTTTCTTTTATTTTTTGACCCATGGGATTATTTAGAGGTAAGTTAATTTTGTTTCCAAATATTTGAGGATTTTCCAGATACCTTTTTGTTGCTGATTTCTAATTTAATCCAACTGTTGTCAACGTATTTTGTGTGATCTGAATACTTTAAAGTTTACCAAAACTTATTTTTTGTCCCCAAAATATAGTTTATATTGGTACATGTTTTGTGTGCATTTGGAGAGTGTTTTCTGCTTTTGGTGGATACAGTTTTTTATCAATGTTAATTATGTTAGGTTGGTTGACAGAATTATTGTTTAAACTTTCATTCTTAATTGCTTTATTGGGTGTTGAAATCGCCAACTATTTGTGGATTTGTCAGTTTCTCCCTGCAGTTCTATCAGTTTTTGCTTCATTTGTTTTACAGCTATAATAGGAACTTAACATTTAGGATTTTTGTGTCTGCTTGATAAATTGAACTCATTATTATAAAATAACCCTCTTTATTCTAATACTGGTAATACTCTTTGTTGCAAAATCTACTTTGATATTAATATAGCCACTCTGGCTGCCTGGCTGGCTGGTTTACTTGCCTTCTTCCTTTTTTTCATGTTTCTAAATTTAATATTCCAAGATTTTTAATCTAACTTTGATTTTGTACTGGTACCTCTTTCCTCTAACATTGAAAATCTTAATCCCTAACTTTACATAAATACTTACCAACATATTTATTTATTTACATTATCTTCGAAGATATAGACAATAGATTCAAAATAATGATACCAGTATTACCACTGATAATTAGGTTATTGAATGAAGTTTTAGAGGTCTTACTGCTGTTTGTTCTAAGAATATAGAATATATCACTAAGGATATAGAATCAAATACTGTGCTCTAGTCCTTTGAACTAATTCCCTTTTTTTTTTAAGTGGTTCCTCAGGTTTGTTTTTGTTTACTTTGTAAGGGTTATTTCTTAAGTTTAATCTTACTTTTGAAATGTAAAAGTTTTCTATGTTGCCAAACTCAAAGGTATCTTTGAACAAGTCCATTCTCAGTCCTCTACCCTACTAACTCCTATATTTAAAAGTTTGGGCCTTTCTTTCCAGTATTTTTACAAGTATAATCAAATTAATATATGCACATGTATAAATAAAAATGAAAATATATTCATGTTTCTCACTCCATTCTTACACAGAGTATAGAGTTCTGTAACTTCCTCTTTTTTCAGTTAAGAATATATCCTGAAGATCACTCCGTATCAGAGTGATTTGAGAAGAGAGATATTTACCTCATTCTTTTTGACAACTACATAGAATTCCATCCTATAGATACTACAATTCATTCAGCTAGACCCTTGCTAATGGACATTTGGTTTGTCATTACCCATTAAATTAGCTTTCTTTTAATTAGTATTAGTATGGTTTATATTTTTCCACTTTTTTTACTTTTAACTTAATTTTATCTTATATTTAAAGGAGCCTTAAAGTCAGTGTATAATTTTTTTTGTCCAATCTGAAAATCTCTGCTTTTTAATTGGCATGCTTAAGCCATTTACATATCTGTGTAATGTGTCTGTTACTCTGTCTTCATGTTTACTAATCTTTTCTTCTGCCATATCTAATCTTCTGTTAATGCCACTCAGTGTGTTTTTCGTGTCAAACCTTGTAGACTTTCAAAATTTAATGTCTTCTGTGTCTCTACCAAACATATGAAATATAGTTTTAATAACTTTTTTCATGTCCTTGTCTACTAATTCTATCAACTGTGTCATTTCTGGATCTGTTACTATTGATTTGTTTTTCTTTTTCATCATGGGTTGTATTTTCTTTATTCTTTGTGTTCCTGGTTATTTTCTATTGGATGCTAGGTATTGTGACATTGCTGGATATTTTTGTATTCCTATGAATATACGTGAAGACTTAGTTACTTGGAAACAGTTTGATTCATTTGTGGTTTGCTTATAAGCTTTGTTAGATGGAACAAGAGTGGCCTTTAGTCTGGAACTAATATTTCCCCACTACTGAGGCAGCACCCATAATTACCAGCTTTTTACTGTGGCCCATAGGATCTCTTGCTAGTCATTTGTGGGCTTCTGGAATTGTTCCCTTTGCTCTTTTCTAGTGGTTCTTTCCCCAGCCTCAGATAGTTTCCTCACATGTATATGTTTATCAGCACTCAGCTGGAGACTCCGGGTATGGGCGGGTCGGGAAGGCAGTTCTTTTTTGTAGCTCTCTGGAGGTTTCTTTCTCTCTGTGCAGCTTTCTTTCCTCCAGTACTCTGCCCTGGGAACTCTAGTCACTTTGGCCTTCCCCAGCTGACAGCCCTTTCTTTCTTCTCAGAGAGACCATCTAACAGTAGGCTGGGACAGTTAGAGGGCTCACTTTGTTTATTCCCCCCATCAGAGATCACTGTCCTGAGCTGCTGATACTACCCTTTTTTTTTTTTTTTTAAAGTGTTTGAGGTGGGAGGATAAATCTGTTCCCTGTCACTCCCTGTACTACGTACTCCTGTATGTAGAAGTTAATATTCGTCTTTTAGTTTAAAAAAAAAAAATCCAAGGAAAGCAATCAGATCATTCTGTATTATAAACAAGTTTGGACTAAACTTATTTTCCTTTGTAATTCCTAAAAACATGTGTCAATATCAAATACGTTATGTGTCATATATAAATAAAATACAAGATAATTTAGCATACTAAGGTTATTTTAACATTCGTTTTCAGCTTATCCATGGTTTATGATGTGAAATGGCTTGATTTACCAATTAGAAGAATAGTTGTATCCTAGGTAATTAGGAAAATATTTCATAACATACGTAGCAAATAAAATAATCTGTATTTAATAATACTACTTGTGTGTCAGAAAACCCAATTTTTATACTTAGATTTAAAAATTAAGAGTACTTCTGATTATTTTTATAGACTCACACTTTTGGATTATGGGTATTGTTTTTTTGGTTTGTGGGTATTCTTATAGAAGTGTTTGTATACTGAACGGCATTTTTCTCTTTTTTTAAATAAATTTATTTATTTTATTTATTTATTATTTTTTGCTGCGTTGGGTCTTCATTGCTGTTCATGGGCTTTCTCTAGTTGCAGCGAGCGGGGGCTACTCTTCATTGCGGTGAGTGGGCTTCTCGTTGCAGTGGCTTCTCTTGTTGAAGAGCATGGGCTCTAGGCGTGTGGGCTTCAGTAGTTGCAGCACGCAGGCTCAGTAGTTGTGGCGCGTGGGCTTAGTTGCTCTGCGGCATGTGGGATCTTCCCGGACCAGGGCTCAAACCCGTGTCCCCTGCATTGGCAGGCAGGTTCTTAACCACTGCGCCACCCAGGGAAGTCCCCATTATTCTCATTTTTTTTTTTAATTTTATTTTTAAAAATATATTTATTTATTTGTTTATTTTTGGCTGTGTTGTGTCTTTGTTGCTGCGCGTGGGCTTTCTCTAGCTGTGGCAAGCGGGGGCTACTCTTTGTTGCAGTGCACGGGCTTCTCGTTGCATTGGCTTCTCTTGTTGCAGAGCACGGGCTCTAGGTGCGCGGGCTTGAGCAGTTGTGGCACGCGGGCTTGAGTAGTTGTGGCACGCGGGCTCAGTAGTTGTGGTTCGTGGGCTCTAGAGCTCAGGCTCAGTAGTTGTGGTGCACAGGTTTAGTTGCTCTGCGGCATCTTCCCGGACCAGGGCTCGAACCCGTGTCCCCAGCGCTGGCAGGCGGATTCTTAACCACTGTGCAACCAGGGAAGTCCTCTCAGTGTTTTTATACCTCATAAAATTATAGTGAATTTTTATGATTAAGATTTTAAATAATTAGTGTTTACATGAGATAAATTTGGTATTAGAAGGAAAGTAATACAGTATATATTCAGGCACAGTGGGACTGTAGGAGGACTTAAATTTTAGAAATGGGGTTAAGAAAGTAGAAGTTGAGTCTCGGCCCACTTCTTACAAGTTGTATTACTTCTTTAGCCTTATTTTGTTACTTTCTCACGTAAGCTTTTTGAGCCTTACTTTCTTCTTTAAAACGGCGTGATGATACCCTTCTTAAAGGCAGTTGTGAGAATTTGATGCATTTTGTGAAAATAAATAGTAAACTGAAAATACTATATCAAAATCGGGTATCATTTTGAGGTTTAGCCTGAGAAGTGTAAATTTCAAACAGTATGTACAGTGGGAAAATTTGTACCCAGGCCTGACATTAATAATCAGAATTGTTATCTTGGCCTGTACTTTCTTCGGTTAGTTTCAGAAATTTTTTAAATTTGATTTTTGATACCCAATTTAATAGAAATGAGTCATATTATCATTTCTTTCTTTACTCGGCAGCACACCATTTGCACCTCACCCACGTATATGATCTGTGGGTTGTGGAGAGAAATTAGGATGTTGCTCAATAGCCCACATCTTTCAACAAAGAATACTTTTCACTAACACTCATGAGTTTCTTGTAGGCACTGGAAAATGCACACCCTTAGATGCTAAACTAAATTCGTGAACTCAATAAAGAGAAAACTTGAGGAGCAGGTCATTAAGTCAGATTCTGTGTTCTCTGTAAATACCAATGACTGTTGTCATGGAGTGGATGAGATGACCTTGGTTTTTATGGTCTAAAACTTTTTCTACAGAATGATGCAGGAGCTGTTACTGAGAGTCAGAATAAGAGGATGCAGAACTGTGTGTGGCTTGCCCTTTATTTATGAATCAGATTTTAAGTGGAAACCACAGTTGTTTCCTTGTTTCTCATTCATGCTTTAGCAGAGGATATGATGCCATGGATTTGACTTGGTTTGTAGTGTCTCCTTTAAGGTTCACACAGCTTTCTTTTCCTTTTTAGAAGCCACAGTAGTTTTTTTTTGTTTTTTTGTTTTTTGGTTTTTTTGGGTTTTTTTTTGTGGTACGCGGGCCTCTCACTGCTGTGGCCTCTCCCGTTGCGGAGCACAGGCTCCGGACGCGCAGGCTCAGCGGCCACGGCTCACGGGCCCAGCCACTCTGCGGCATGTGGGATCTTCCTGGACCGGGACATGAACCTGTGTCCCCTGCGTCGGCAGGCGGACTCTAAACCACTGCGCCACCAGGGAAGCCCTAGAAACCACAGTAGTTTTAGTTTTAATGTTATTATCAAACCACAGCATGTACCTTGTTGGATAGACCTTGTGTATATCCAAATATTATTTGGTAGTCTCAGTACTGACTGTGGTGGTCTAGTCCTATTTGGAAATACAGCAAAAGTAAATAAATGCGTACGTACATATGTTTGGGTAGGTGGTATATAGGCATACAACTTCAGACATGTGGAAAACAATTTTAACCCTTTGACTATATTAATTAGTATTTAAAGATAATGTTTTAGGTTGTTTAACTTGAACATAAATGTTTTAGGTTGTTTAACTTGAATATAATAACGTTAATTTTTCTTTATTCTTCCTTAGTGTCAAGGCATGCCATGGGTTGCCTCTCATAAATGGACAAAGCTGTGACCCTTATGCAACAGTTTCTCTTGTGGGCCCTTCTAGGTAATGTTTATTGAATTAGTATTAGGTTTTTAAGTTTTAAAGTTTAACAATTACAAAATTAAAGTTCTAAGAGAACTTGCTAAATAGCTATTTATGACACAAAGTAACGAATGCTTTGAAAGAAAAATCTTCAGTTAGTTCTACTATTCACTTGCAAACAACCAACTCCTATTTTTATAAAAGAAATGAGTGCCATTTCAAATCTGCCAGACTCTTAGGCTATGGGGAGCAACCTGTGTTTTATAGTAGTTAAAATGTACTTAAAAAACATAAACCTGACCTTCATTCATCATCAGCCTTCCTAGTTTCACATGTCTTAGATTTTATTGCAGGTAGAATCCTGTTTTAATAAACAGCAAAGGAATTTCTATATTTTTATCTGGAAAACAACTCAGGACTAAAACTACCTTTTTTGCTCATGGCATCTGTGCTGTACAGAGAGAATTCCAAGCTGTAGAAAAACTGCTTGAAGTACCAGAACATGGTGAAGTGCACTGTATCATTGATTTTAATTACTTACGATAATTTATGGAAAATCTATCACACTTTGTAGTACTTTCTGTTTTATAATTTCATTATGGTTTCTTTCAGAGCCTGATTAGTCTGAAATTTGTCTACAACTTGAAGGTTTAGAATCAGGAAACAAAGAGCATACTATTCCCTCTACACAAACACATGTATATACACATAGACATGCACTGCTTCTTCCCAACCCCAAGCTATGTATTTTTATTTTTTAGAAAGTCCCCAGTAAATCACTTTGAAAAATGTATTTGTCCCTATGTATGTAAAGCACCATGCCTGGTACTTATTGGGTTCTCAAACAATAGTATCCTATTATTATTATAGATGGTATTATATTTAAAAATATAAACCTGACCTGTTTGCTAAAAGCAGATACTCAATCCTATAGCACTCATACTATCAGAGGGACTGAGTTTTGTGTGTTAAAAATGTTTAATCTAGTGGAGCTGTTTTTGGTTTTTGTTTATAATCAATACCTGATAGATTCTTTAGTGTAATTGCTTAGTAATGTACCGATAGAAATTATTTGGCTTGTGAATTTGTTTTAAAAAGTCACTGTTGGTTTTGATATTGTACTGTCATTTGGAGGATGTTACCATTGGCAGAGGCTGGGGAAAGGTTACATGGGACTTCCCTGTACATTTCTTTGCCTCCTCTCGATCTGTAATTATTTCAAAATAAAAAGTTTTTTTTAAAAAGCCACATTGTAGCTGAAGCCCAAGAAGTAAACTAAGAATGCTTTTTGTGTTCCTCTGGTATTTTTCAACATAGATAAAGGTACTCTGAATCTCACTGTCTTCCTTCTACCATTTATTTCGAGTTGCTTGTATAATAGAATGTGTTATAAAAAACCCCTGAAGTAAGGTTGGCAGTCAATCTAGTATAGCCATAGAATAGTAAAATCTTGGCATATATCAGGTATACAAAATTTGTGTATTCTTTGATTTGAGGTTTTAGAGACACCTCAGTTTTTTTCCCCCAAGTAATATTCAAAGCTACTGCCTTCCCCGAGTCATCTTAACAGTTAAACAGAAAGAGGTCAGGCTCCCTGGTTGGAAATAGCATGTTTTATAATTGTGTACTATTAAGTTCTACAAGGTAAAACTCTACCACATTGGAACAGGAATGACCAAAAGAAGACAAAAGTAAAGAAGAAAACAAGCAACCCACAGTTTAATGAAATCTTTCATTTTGAGGTAACGTTTTGTTTTATTTAAACGTTAACATTGAATATTGAATGCTGATTTACTACTTTTTTCAAATTCAGGCCATAGTCATAATTTTATTAACTAATGCAACTAAGCATTTCTAAGCAGTAGAACCACAGTGTAACACAGTAGAGGCCCAGTGCATAAAACAAATAATGGCAGAGCTGTGATTGATTTGAGGATGGGGTGGGTGGTGTCTAGGACCACACCTACTCTTCAGTCATCCTCAGTATCACAACCCCCTTCACACAGAACCCTACCTTATCCAGCCCCTGACCTAACATGCAGTGGCCCCAGGACTCTTCTGCAGAATAGTATTTGAAAACCCCTAGTTAAATAAGTATGATATCACTTGGTAGATCTGGGTTGTGGTCCCAGATGAGTTTGAACAAATCACTACATGAGAGACTCAAATTTCTTATCTTGTGAAAGGATAATTTTGTAAGAGAAAACAGTAGCATCCCTACCTAACTCAGAGTTTTTAGGACATTCAAATGTGAAAATGCTTTGAGACTATAAAGTATTATATGATTAAGGCCTTATTATTAAGTTCTTTTTAGCTAAATCACTCTATGGACACATGCTTATTTTCATAGAGAACTTCAGCTGCCTTGAAGTTGCCCAAAATACAGTGCTTTGGAGTCCTTTACTGTGGAGCATTTGTTAAATAAATCCTTTTTCATATTATTAGAAAACTATAGGAAAAAAACAAAACTAAACTCTATTCTACAAGATTGTGTTCTACCCATAGAATATGTTGCACTTGAGATTACCATGCAGGGAAGATGTGGAAAAAGTTAACATTTTGTACTTTTCCTTCTTTTTGTGTGTGTGTTTCTTGATGTTTCAAAGTGAAAAAGAGCGAGGGCACATCTAGCCATGCCTGATTACTGTACTTTAATAAGGGAACACAGCTGAAGAAATGCCAAGATTGAAGTAGGAGGAATTGTGGGGGGTGGAGGCAAGAAAGAAAGAAAACATAAGAAAGCGCGCCAGTGTGAGATGCCCCATTTCCCGGCTCGGGACTTGCTCAGTTCAGTTGTTCTGTACTTACAAATGGCTGTTACATCTAGCCTGGAGAAAACCAAGAAGGGGCGACTTGCAGCAGCAAGCAGATGGTCCTTTGACAGTCAAGACCTGACCTCTTTGCTACATGCAAGCATACATATTAGGCCTTGAACCTTTCATTCAAAGGGCCCTTTGTTGAGTTGATTATAAAGATAAAAGTCCAATCTCTGCTCTAGTGAGAGCAGGAGACCCAAAGCATACACGTGCGTGCGTACACTCAGCAGTAAAATGCAGTAGTAGATACTGGGTAGCTCTGCTCTAGGTGAGTTAAGCCAGAGGAAAGAGTATTAGAGAAGGAACATTCTGAGCAGAGACATAGAGACAGAAAAGCAGAAAGTTAGCCATTGAATGTTTTTGAACCTGGAAGTGATGAGTAATGGACTGTTTTGGGAAGAATTAACCGTGATCTGTGGGCCAGATGGCCGAGAGAGAGCACAGAGATCAGGACACTGTTGTAGCTTAGGTGTTTTTTTAAAAAAGGAAAAAAGCAGAAAGGGGGGGCTCTGATTCAAGAGAGTAATATGGAAGTGAGAACAAGAGATGGATGAGAAAGAAACTGCAGATGGCAAGGTAACAAACTGGTTGTAGAAGAAGAGACAAAATGAGGAGCCAGATGTTGTCTTCATGATTTCAAATCTGGAAAAATAGAAAAGTTAAGAAGGAAAACATAAGTGGTTCAGTCTGGGGCATAATGAGCTTGAACTCAGATATGTATAATCCTCCCATAGGAAGTTCATGACTGAGATGGGTGATGGTTGTAGGTAGAGAATCAAGAATTGCTTACAGCAAATCAGGAAAGAAAGCCAAGGGAGTAGAGGTATACAATAAAGGAAGAAAGTGAAGAACATTAGCTCTGCCACATAGTAAGGGTTCGACTGTGAGTATGACTCTTAATTTCTGTACTTCAGCTTCCTCATTTTCAAGATGAGGATAAGAAATCTAGCCCTGCCTGCTTCAGAGCAGTGTCCTGATGAATAAAAGAGATAATGGATGTGAAAGCACTTTGTACAGCACTGTGCAGCTCTTAGAGCAAAATAAAATATAAAACCCTGGAGAAAACCCGTATTTATAGGTTCTGAGGAAGAAGCACCAGAGGAAGAAGCAGAGAGAGCAGGAGGCAGCCAGGATAGTGCTGGGTAAACTCAAAGGCCAGAGTAGCTCTGGGAAAAGGGAGTATGGCTGTATGGTCACTTGTCCAGACAAAGGGGTCAAGGAAGGTGAGAGCTAAGAATTTCATCATCAGACTTGATGATTAAGAGAGGGGTTTGGGGAGGGTGATCTGTGAGGAAGCCAGATTATAAGGAGTTACTGTAGTGAGTGGGTGGTGACGAAGTGGAGGCTGTAGGATGGGTAACAGTTTTGAGATATTTGTCTGTGAAAGGAAAGAGATAGGAAGACCATAATTTAAGGGGAGAATTTTTCTTAGACTTGAATGAGGTGAACAGTCTGGTCAAGAAAGCTGTAATTAAAATAGATCGAGGGCTTCCCTGGTGGCGCAGTGGTTGAGAGTCCGCCTGCCGATGCAGGGGACGTGGGTTCGTGCCCCGGTCCGGGAAGATCCCACATGCCGGGGAGCGGCTGGGCCCGTGAGCCATGGCCGCTGAGCCTGCGCGTCCGGAGCCCGTGCCCCGCAACGGGAGAGGCCACAAAAGTGAGAGGCCCGCGTACCGCAAAAAAAAAATAGATCGAATGCTTGCTGTGAGTTTACTGCGTGCTTATTACTGCATACTGTGGGGGGACGGAACAGTCGTAGAAAAGAGGAGGATCATCTCATCGTCTTGTTTGGAAGAGGATGAGGACACTCATCAAGTAAACAGGCCTGTGTGGGAACGGACGTGTTCAGGTGGACAGTAGTTGAGGAAGTTCCTGCCAACGGCCTTGATGTTTTTGGTAAAAATGTGAGAAGGAAGTTGTACGGGTGGCATTGGTATCTTGAGAAATGTGGGAAGGTCTTCAGACAGTTCCTAGCCTATGCAGCTTCCCTGAAATAGAACACTTACTCTGAGTCACCAAGAGATTGCATATGAGCCAGAGAACCCAGTGTTGCCATAGATTGAGTTGATAAGGAAAGGTATGGAGGTAAGGTTGGTTTTGATATTTTTTTGCCACCTTATTCTTGCTACTCTGCTGCTTCCATAGCTGTTTTTGTATTTATCTTTTGGGTAAAATATTACTTAGGCATTTTCCTCTGTTTATAGTGTACACAATCGAATATTTTAGGGATGGTAGGTTTTTAAAGTTCATGAAAGAAAAAGATATTTTAAAATCTTTTTTACTAAAATATTTTGTTTATAGGTAACCAGATCCAGTAGTTACACCAGAAAGTCCCAGTTTCAGGTAGAAGAGGAGGACATTGAAAAGCTGGAAATCAGGTATGTGTCTTGGGGTTTTACAGAATTGCTATGTTCTGTGCCAAAAGAAAATCCTAAATTTAACTGAAAAAGGTAACTCAAGCTTAACAGAATTCTCTTTAGCAACTTAATCGATGAAACTTAGAGGAATGTGCGTCTAATTTAAATCCGAATAATCTTTTCAAAATCCGATTTCTTTGCACTAATAGTTAAGGTGTATTTATTTTAAAAATAAAATGAGCTAATTTTCACCTATTATATTTTTAGTTTTTCCCAAATTTAATTGCTCCTTAAATTTCTAAACCATAGCATAATGGATGCAAAGAATATATACAAAAGTAATTATATAATAGCCAATTTAGAAATAATTTTTTTATTCTTCTTAACATATCTGCTGTCTAACAGAAATTTCAGTGAGGTAAGAAGTCTTGTAAGATGATTCAACAGGTGCATGTGTTTGAAGTTTGTGCTATTTCCTAGGTCTTAAATATCTATGCTGCTTGGGAGGGGAAGGTTTTGTAAATGCATGTATAGGTGTGGTGTTAACAGTGTGTTCATCTAAAGGGTGTATTAATCACATGTTTGGAATGATCAGGTAATGTATTTTTCTAAATCACCTATCTTTACATATTAACTGGTTTTAATTGAGAAAGAAACTGTAGTCTTGTGTTGGTTTCTTTTCTCAAAAACAAAAAAGGAACTCTGTAGTCCTTATTTTTACAGGTTAAAATAAAGCGTAGACTTTGAAACTAAGAAACTTAAGTGCTTTCTTTTAGATTATTTAAGATAGTCACTTTCTATGCTTTTAAGTAAAAGCTACTGCAGTATTTTGCTTTCTTAGTTTAGATAGTGAGGTATAAGACAATGCTAACATCTCTTGTTTTTAAGCATGTAAAATTATGTCTGGTACTTTCGCCATAAGCATCTTTGCCGTAGGCATTTTTGCCGCAGACATTTTCGCCACATGACTAATTGGCCATAAGTCAGCTTTGCTGTGAAAAATAAAATAACTGGTTGACAGTTTGGTTTCAGCTAGTTGAAATGTGTTAGCATTTCTCCTGGTTATCGACGTTATTGATAGCTTCATTGAGCGGACAGGCGACGGTGATTTGCCCCAAGAGTTGGTTTCTTATTTGGAAACACACCACATGGGAGGAGAAAGAGGCTGAGGGCCTGAAAAGGCACAGAGTCAAAGCCACATTTCGCGTAGAACTTCGAAGCATCCATCAGCAGACATGTGACACTATGGCAAGAACAAACAACAGTGTGGAGGCTTCAGTACAAAACTCAGAAACCAGTACGCGTCCTAGTGTTTGGAAATGCATACCTCTCTTAACGAAGGAAGAAATTTTAGGAAAAAAGTGCAATGCTGAATGAGGAGACAGATCAAGAAGCAAAAACAAAAAACGTGTGAAATACTGTGAACGAAAGACTTGGAAGATAAGCGTTTAGGTACAGCCCACAAAATAGAATCAGTATTTGCGCAGCATTGCCATGAATTTTCACACATTTTGAATGTATTCAAATAAATTTTGTATTTTGCAATAAAGGCTTTTAAATTTTGTTGTTTATTTTTTATGTTTTATGTTTGTGTCTTTTTTTTTTTTGCGGTACGCGGGCCTCTCACCGCTGCGGCCTCTCCCATTGCGGAGCACAGGCTCCGGACGCGCAGGCTCAGCGGCCACGGCTCACGGGCCCAGCCGCTCCGCGGCATGTGGGATCCTCCCGGACCGGGGCACGAACTGGCGTCCCCTGCATCGGCAGGCGGACTCCCAACCACTGCGCCACCAGGGAAGCCCTGTTTGTGTCTTTTTTAATGTCTCTCTTATTTTTTTATTTTATCTTTTATCACAAAATTGCCTTTTGACCAATTAGTTATGTGGAGAAAATGTTTGTGGCAAAAAGTGCTTGAGGCAAAGATGTCTGTGGCAAAGACGCTTATGGCAGAAGTACCCAGAAGCGTAAATTAATGCTATAATACGAATCATAGTAATTTGAAGCTTTTCGGTCATGTGCGTTCTCTTATACATTGTTTGCAAAAAATAAAGCCAGTTTTAAAATTTTCAGGATCGACTTGTGGAACAATGGAAACCTGGTCCAAGATGTTTTCCTCGGTGAGATTAAGGTTCCTGTGAACGTGTTAAGAAATGATTCTTCTCATCAAGCCTGGTAAGAAGACAGACGTTGTAGTGAACTACATAGTAGGTCATCCCCTTTCATGCACTGTATGTGCAAATAAATGCTTACTTTGAGCATATTTTAAGTTTTTAATGGATAAGCCCAAAGTTATTAACATTAACTGATTTGGCCATTAATTTATTGTTGCAGAAATATAAGTACAATTATATTAGTTTTATGACTTGTCCTCTGGTACTGAGATAAAAGAACTGAATTGCCTAGGAATATTTTCCTGTTCAAAAACTTAATCTTAAACTCTAAAGAAAAAATATGAAACATTTCAAACATTACGTAAGAGTTGCCCATGTGAGAAGATGCTTGATCACAAATCAGCATCTATAGTTCAGAAGCTTTATTAATGGGCATGGGAACTGTGGATGTTTGAAAGCAAAAGGTTTATTGTAGGGATTCAGCTGTTTACGGAATCTCACCAGTGATTTCCCTACCCCAAATTCCATTGAAATGCACCATGGATGGCTCTGATGTTATTTTCTAAATGCCTAGGATCTAGATGTTGTTGAGCTGATCCAGTTAACACACTTTTCAGGAGCTCTAGTGGCTCAGTATTGGCTACAGTATTACCTTTTCGTGACTTCTAATAGCGACGTTAAACTCATGTTAATGTTCGGACATTAAACTGATGTTAGCTTCCTTAGTAGAATCAGTGTGAAACTATTGTTTTTTTTCTGTCGACAGCACTTAAAAGCATGTATATCCTTTCCCTTCCAGTAGGTTGCCCAGTAGCCCTCATGCTAGACGTGGGTTTCAGCTGAGTATAAACGGCATGCCTTTCTCATTTGCCTCTTAAGGCCCCCTTTTTAGGGCTCAGTTTCAGTTGCCTGGAAGAGGAGTTGGAACTGAGTGTTCAGATGTTTCTTACTGTGGACAGCAGTCTCATTTGCTTTTAGGATTTTGCTTCTCCTGAGTGCCGTCAGGCATTTTTCACTTTGGACTCTGTTGTCCTCAAACAGTTCTCCCTAGTAGACTGATCCTTCCTTCCTTCCTTCCTTCCTTCCTTCCTCCCTCCCTCCCTCCCTCCCTCCCTCCCTTCCTT
>RJWK010012399.1:0-40499 GCA_004363435.1 Platanista minor
AGGGTAGGCTTCCCTGGTGGCGCAGTGGTTGAGAGTCCGCCTGCCGATGCAGGGGACGCGGGTTCGTGCCCCGGTCCGCGAAGATCCCACATGCCGCGGAGCGGCTGGGCCCGTGAGCCACGGCCGCTGCGCCTGCGCGTCCGGAGGCTGTGCTCCGCAGCGGGAGAGGCCCATGTACCGCAAAAAAAAAAAAAAAAAAGTGTCACAGGGTAGACCTGCCACCAGAGGCTCCAGAGGGGGAGCCTTCCTGTGTCCCCCAGCTTCTGGGGGCTGCGGTGGCCTGGGCTTGTGGCCTCATCACCCCAGTCTCTGCCTCTGTCTTCACGTGGCCTCTCCGCTTTTGTCTGTGTTGAATCTCCCTCTTCCTCCTTCTTATAACAGCCCTTGTGATGACACTGGACGCCCCCCTCGGGTGAGCCAGGATCATCCCCATCTCAAGGTCCTTAATTTAAGCCCACCTGCAAAGTCCCTTTTGCCATATAAGGTACCATACTCACAGGTTCCAGAGATTAAGACATAGACATCTCTGGGGATCGATAGTTAGTTTTCCACAACCACCCCCGTCCCCGCCATGGCCACTTGCTTCCTCAAAGCCAGCAGGGGAGAGAGAATATAGAGGGGGTCAGCTAGCAGGACAGCATCTTGGGTACCATGATGGAGTCTTGGGAATGGCAGTCATCACCTATACTGTTGGTTAGAAGTGAGTCGCAGGTCTCGTCCACACCTGATGGGAGGGGATTATGCAGGGCATGACCACCAGGAGGTGGGGGTTACTTGGGTGCCTTACAGCCTTCCACCACAGGCTTGAGCTTGGCCAAGTCTTCCAGCCAACCAGAGGGACCTGATTGCCTAGCCTCACAGCCTCCATAAAGTGAATCAGTAGGTCCCACGTCTGGTAGGAGTCCCGGCATCTTGGGTCTTCACTGACCCTCCCCCCCGCAACCTGGCTCACCTCCACATGGGTCCCAATTTACATCAATCCATTTGAGCAAGAATTCTTCAGAAAGGAGAGAGAAAAATCCCAGCATCCTTCTAAGGCTTTACAAACCTTCTAGAACGTGCTTTCGACAAAATCATAAAGCTTCATGGTGCCAGTTAAGCCTGTTTCCTCCTTGTCTGTGATTAGCAAGGATTGGGCGGTGGCCCCCAGATCAGAGGGGAGGATTAAGTGGTCCCCACCTGGGCCAAAATCATCTGAGGATCCTTATCACTGGTACCTGCATCCCACCCCCATAAACTGACAATTCACCTAGGGTGGTGATTGTCCACAGGGGGTAACCCTGCCTTCCCAGGAGAAACTGGGCAATATCTGGAGATATTTTTGGTTGTCAGGACTGAGGGATGCTCCTGGCATCAAGTGGGTAGGGACCAGGGATGCTGCTCAACACCCCACAGGGTTTGAGAACTACTGGTCCAGTCTATGTAGTCTCCTGAATTTATTAAGCCAGCCCCCTACTGGTTCTGCATTTTAAACAAGCATCTCAGGGGATTGGGACACACCTGTCTGGAGAAGCCCACGTTGAGAAGGACTGGTGGGCACAGGAATAGGAGCTGTATCTTCCAGGAGCATCTACCTATGCCCCTTAAGTCTTCCCAAACGATCTCTGTTCCTTCTCTCCCATCCTGTGTGTCCATCGCTGGGAGGCCCTCCAGAACCTCTTCCAAACTGACCCCACACCCAGTCTAAGTGTTCAGGAAAGATCCAGAAATTTTCTGTTTTGGAACCGGTGGAAGTGTGGGGAAGAGGGAAAGGAAAAAAAACAACAACAAAAAAGGAGTAATTGTCAACAACTCATCCCAGAAGCCTAGGAGCCAGCAGCTTCTCTATGTAATTTGATGAGTTGTGTATCACGGAGAATCACTGCTTGATCCCACACGAGTTAGAAATAGGATATTTCTGAATATTGCTGCTGTCAGAAGTGCATTGAGTAAAAAAAAACAGAAACAAAAAAAAAACACAAAAAGGCAATTAAACATAGATTTAGCATAAGTCGTGCCTTGGAGAAAGCTTCCAGGAATAGGTTGATCCTTGAGATGTAAGGCAGCTGCTGCTACTGTTGATGGGGTTAGAAAGGCTCTGTTCTCTGCATTTCCACACCCTTGGTGCATAATTCCCAGGAGCAAGACTGCAAATCTCACCCAGATTAAGTCCCGTGAAGTAACAAGGTTTGTCTCTCTCTTTCACAGAAGCAGAGGGTATCACCCGGGGGGCAATTCTGCCCCCTAAAGACACCAGGTGAGGGACTGTCCTGGTGGTCCAGTGGTTAAGAATCCGCCTTCCAATGCAGGGGATATGGGTTCGATCCCTGGTCAGGGAACTAAGATCCCACATGCTGTGGGGCAACTAAACCCACGCACTGCAACTACTGAGCGCTGGAGTCGCAACTAGAGAGCCTGCCACAGCGAGAGAGCCCACGCACTCTGGAGCCCGTGTGACGCAGTTAAAGATCCCAAGTGCCGCAACTAAGACCTGATGCAGCCAAGAATAAAATAAATAAATAAATAAATAAATAATTTTAAAAAAAGACACCAGGTGATGTCTGGGGGGACCTCTGTGGCTGTCACAGTGGGGACCAGGGGTACTGCTCCACACCCCACAGTGTCCAGGACGGCACCCCCGCCCCAGAGAATGACCGGGCCTTGAAAATCAGCAGTGCCAAGGCTGAGAAGCCCTGCAGTATTACCAACACACAGCAGGCCCTAGATAAATGTGTCAAAGAAACAAATATCCCAATTTTGCAACCAGCAAATATGTATAATTTATTCAGGGGAACTCCCTGGCGGCCCAATGGTTAGGACTCCCTGCTTACACTGAGGAGGCCCGGGTTCAATCCCTGGTTGGGGAACCAAGATCCCACAAGCTGGGCAGAGTGGCTAATTATAATTATAATTATTTCTTCACTGGGTCCAGAGTGCCCCTGTATCTTTTCAGCAAAGATTTCATTCCAACCTAGGTAACTTGGAAACCCCAAACTGAGTTGGCTTCCCCACCCGACCCGACCCCTCCCCCAAATCGACCTCAGACCTGCAAAATCAGTTATTTCAAAGTCAGAACACACACCGAGCCCTCTGGACGTGGCCCCCGTAGATGAGGGACTGAGGCCACCAGGGGGCGCGCCGGCGCCGCTGCCTCCCCGACGGTGCTGCCTCCATCCCTGCGGGCCGTGCGCAGCATCAGGACCAGAAAGAACAAGGCTGAGTCTAACCCTGAAACCACCCGGGCTTGAGCCTAGAAACGGCCCGCGTCCTAGAGACTGGGGTTGCACGTTTAGAGCTGATTCCCCTTTCAGAATTTTAAGTCCTCCTCACCAGGGATGTTTTGTGAGGCTTTGTGCTGTGGTAGGGCTGCCATCCTACATTGCATGATAGGATATGCAATGCCGGATGGGGGGTCTGTGCACTCAGAGATGGGCTCAGAGAATGTGAATCCCTTCGGGGGTGAGGTTGAGGGTACCAACCACAAATTCTGCTCAGCTCACGGCTGTTCCCAGGTCTTTGTAAGCTCCTGCAGACTTAGGGTGTCCATCTTTCTCTCTCGCTCTCATGACTGTGCTTCCTAAATTTTTTTTTTATCATAGTGTAACATACAGGCACGAAAGTGCACACATTATCAGCAAAGAGCTCAATGAATTTTCACAAAGGGAGCACCCCCCAACCCCAACCGGCCACCCCTTGTCATTGGCACCAAGACCAAGAACAGACCCCATGACCCCCAAAGGATAAGATCTCCACTCATGACCCCCAAAGGATAATGCCGCCCCAGTGTCTATGACAGGTGTTAGTTTTGCCTGTTTTTGAAATGTAAACAGATGGAATCTATGAAAGGTAAAACCAGAAAGATGGCAGAAAAAAATATAGAATATGGACTTCCCTGGAGGTCCAGTGGTTGACTCCACTCTTCCACTGTAGGGGGCACGAGTTCGATCCCTGGTCAGGGAACTAATATCCCACATGCTGCATGGCAAGACCTATATATATGATTTGAGGCAGGCAAAATTTTCTTGAAGAGAACACAAAAAAGCACTGTGGTAGTTAATTTTATGTGTGCACTTGGCTAGTCCACAGCATCCAGACATTTGGTCAAATACCAGCCTACATGTTGCTGGGGAGGTATTTTTAGATGAGATTAACATTTAAATCAGTCAACTTTGGGTAGAAAATATAAGATGGATGGCTAGTGGGAAGCTGCTGCATAGCACAGAGAGATCAGCTCAATGCTTTGTGATGACCTAGAGGGGTGGGATAGGGAGGGTGGGAGGGAGGCTCAAGAGGGAGGGGATATGGGGATGTATGTATACATATAGCTGATTCACTTTGTTGTACAGCATAAATTAACATAACATTGTAAAACAATTATGCTCCAATAAAGATGTAAAGAAAAAAATCTTTGGGTAGAGAGATAACCCTTCAGAATGCGGGTGGGCCACATCTAATCAGTTGAAGGCCTTACGAGAAAAGACTGAGGTCTCCCCAGAGAAGAGGGAAATGTGCCTCCAGACACCCTTGGGACTCAAGCTGCAATGTCAACTCTTCCCTGGGTCTCCAGCCTGTCAGCCTGCCCTGCAGATTTCAGACATGCCAGCTCACATGATTGCATGACCCAATTCCATAAAGTAAATTCCTCTCTCTCTCTCTGCCTCTCTGTCTCTGTCTCTGTCTCTGTCTGTCTCTCTCTCTCTCTCTATATATATATAGAGAGAGAGAGATAGATAGATAGATAGGTAGATAGGCATCCTATATTGGTTCTATTTCTTTGGAGAACCCTGACTAATACAAGCTCTAACCATATATTAAAAAAAAAATCAACAAATTGGACTGCCTTAAAAGAGAGAGGAAAAGTGAGCCATTGAATGGTTGAAGGCATTTGCAATATATACTTGACAAAAATATAAAGTACTCCTACGAATCAATAAGAAAAAGAGAAATAACCCAATTTTTTAGATGGGCAGAACAGAAAGGCATTTCAAAAACCAGGATATGCAATTGACCAATAAACACATGAAAAGGGACTCAATTTCATTAGCCATGAGGGAACACTAATTAAAACCATAATGTGAGGGACTTCCCTGGCAGTCCAGTGGTTAAGACTCCGATCTCCCAATTCAGGGGCCCCGGGTTCGATCCTTGGCCTGGGAACTAAGATCCCACATGCGGCAACTAAGCCTGCACGGCCGCAACTAGAGAAGCCCAAGCACCACAAAGAAGAGCCCGTGCTCTGCCACAGAGACCCAGCACAGCCAAAATTAAAAAACAAAACAAAACAAAAACCATAATGTGAGATGATTGCACCAGAATAGCTAAAATGAAAAGAAAAGAGCAAGTGTTATTCATCACAAAAGTGCATTGGGGGTCTCCAAGACTCAGCAATGATCGTCCTCATGGCCAAGGTTTACCAGAGGATATGAAGCAAAATAAGCAGAGGGAAAAGGCTTGGGGTAGGGTCTGGGGGACCAGGCACAAGCCTTCAGAGCCCTTTCCCAGTGGAATTCCACAGGATGCACTTAATTCCTGCAAAACGAGACGTGACAGCACGAGTGGGGTGTGGTTCCCAAGGAGGCTCACGGAGACCTGGTGCCCGGGGTTCTCTCTGGGGGGTCTGTGCACTCAGGCACCTCTGCCCAGCACAGGTGAGGCCCCAGACTCTAGGAGGACAGCAGGTGTTCAGCGTAAACCACGTGTTTGCACAGACAGTGTAGGGACAGGGAGCACCCTCCCCGATGACTGAGGGTGGCAGGTGCTTCCAGAGTCCAATTCCAGACGCTGCTGAGGGCCTTTGCAAAGACAAAAATCTTAATCCTGCTATGTTAACTCTTTTCTGCACCAAAAGGGACAAGCCAGCTGTATATGAAGTTCTAAACCTGAGCGTTTGGATACCCTAGAAACTCTGGGTGTACAATTCCCTGCCCCATGGTTGTATGCCCAACAGCAACGTGTATGAATGGCCACCCAGCGGCAGGCAGAGGAATGTTGGGAGCAGGGCCATCAGAAAGCCGACACTGGAAACTACCCTGTTGAGCAACCCTGGCAGAATGGCGGTTGCTTGGGAGACGGGGTTGGGGAGGGGCAGGAGGACATTTTTTTCAGGGGGTGTAGTTTATGTTCACTATCTCGATTGTGAGGATGGTTTCACAGGTGTGTACATATATCAACACTTACCAAATTGTATACTTGGAATATCTATAGTTTATTGTACGTCAGTTACACCTCAATAAAGCTGTTCAGATAGTGGGGTTTTTTTGGGTTGTTCTTTTTTTGGCCGAGTCACGTGGCATGCGAGATCTTAGTTCCCTGACTAGGGATGGAACCCGTTCCCCCTGCAGTGGAAGTGCGGAGTCTTAACCACTGGACCACCAGGGAAGTCCCTGTTCAGATGATTTTATTTCCTATTTCTGTGATTATCTGTATGGCTTGAGAATATTTTCCTATATGTATTCACCTCTTGTGTTTGTTTTCCTGAGAACTGTCTGTTCCTTCCCTTCCCTTCCCATTTTTATTTTTTATTTATTAAAAAAATAATAATAGGGCTTCCCTGGTGGCGCAGTGGTTGAGAGTCTGCCTGTCGATGCAGGGGACATGGGTTCGTGCCCTGGTCCGGGAAGATCCCACATGCTGCGGAGCGGCTGGGCCCGTGAGCCATGGCCGCTGAGTCTGAGCGTCCGGAGCCTGTGCTCTGTGCTCTGCAATGGGAGAGGCCACAGCAGTGAGAGGCCCGCGTACCGCAAAAAAAAAAAATAATAAAATAATAATAACAATAAATTTATTTTTGGCTGTGTTGGGTCTTCGTTGTTGCGTGCGGGCTTTCTCTAGTTGCGGCGAACAGGGGCTACTCTTCATTGCAATGAGCGATCTTCTCATTGTGGTGGCTTCTCTTGTTGCGGAGCACAGGCTCTAGGCGTGCCAACTTCAGTAGTTGTGGCACGTGGCCTCAGCAGTTGTGGCACACGGGCTTAGTTGGTCTGCGGCATGTGGGATCTTCCCGGACCAGGGATCGAACCTGTGTCTCCTGCATTGGCACGTGGATTCTTAACCACCGCACCACCAGGGAAGTCCCTCCCTTCCTATTTTCATTTTAGGATGTTTGCTTGCTATCAAAAGCTCAGTCTCATCTATTATCAACATTTCCTCCTTGCCTATCACTTGTCTTTTTATCCCATTCATAGAGTCTTTCACTATGGGAGATTTTTGAAGTATTCAATGTAGTCAGGTTTGTCAGTATATATATATTTTTTATTGTACTCTGACAGTACCTGCTCTTATGTAGGTCCTGGCGTCTAGGAAGCTTTCAAAAATGTGTCTGAATGAATAAAAGCCCGAAGCTTTGCAGCTTCTTCTCTGAGCAGTCTCATGCTCTAAAGAATTATGAATAAATATTGCACATTACGAATTCTTCTATAGAAGGGAGTCATCCTGTGGGCACTTACCTGGTGTGCTGTTATTATGAACGATCTTTTTTGTTATTGTTATGAATTACGGAAAACAGAAAAAGAGTCAAGTCACTTTGTGTCTAATAATAAAAATAGCTACCACACAAAATACAATGGAACACTACTCAGCTGTAAAAAGGAATGAAATAATGCCATTTGCAGCAACATGGATGGACCTAGAGATTATTATACTAAGTGAAGTAGGTCGGACAGAGAAAGACAAATACCATATGGTATCACTTATATGTGGAATCTAAAATGTGACTCCATTGAGATTATCTACAAAACAGAAACAGACGGGGAGGGGCAGGAGAGCATTGGATTGGGAGTTTGGGATTAGCAGATACAAACTATTATAGATAGGATGGATAAACAACAATGTCCGACCGTATAGCACAGGGAACTATATTCAGTATCCTGTGATAAACCATAATGGAAAAGAATATGAAAAAGAATGTATATATATATATATATATATGTATAACTATTTCACTTTGCTATACAGCAGAAATTAAGACAACACTGTAACTAATAAGAACCGACTATATAGCACAGGGAGCTCTACTCAATACTCTGTAATGACCTATATGGGAAAAGAACCTAAAAAAGAGTGGATATATGTATATGTATAACTGAGTCACTTTGCTGTACAGCAGAAACTAACACAACATTGTAAATCAACTATACACCAATAAAAATTAATTTAAAAAACATCGTAAATCAACTATACTTCAATTTTAAAAGTAGCTACCATATATTGCATGCTTATAATGAAGCAAGCTCTGTGCAGGCAGAAAGTGACATTAAACGTTAAGAACTCATAGACATCTCATACTTAACCTCTAAGCCTGCAAAGCCAGGCTTAGACTCTTGACTCCTCCAATGTCTGTGCCTCCTCCAGTCTTTCCTATTTTAGTGAATAACACCAGGATCCATCTAGTTGCTCAAACTAGAAAACTAGAAGTCATTCCCGACACCTCCTACTCCTACGGCCCACAGACAAACCAGGACCAAGTCCTGTCAATTCACCCAAGATATTTTTCAAATTCATCCACTCCCTTCCACCTCCCACCTACACCTAAACCAGCATCAGTTCTTGCTCAAATGACCCAACTGGTCTCCCTGCCTTCATTCTCGCTCCCTTAAAATACTTTCTTTACACAAGACTCAGAATAACTTAAAAACATCAGTTGAATCACAACCTTCACCTTTTTTTTTTTTTTTCTTTGCGGTACGCGGGCCTCTCACTGTCGTGGCCTCTCCCGCTGCGGAGCACAGGCTCAGCGGCCATGGCTCACGGGCCCAGCCGCTCCGCGGCATGTGGGATCCTCCCAGACCGGGGCACGAACCTGCGTCCCCTGCATTGGCAGGCGGACTCTCAACCACTGCGCCACCAGGGAAGCCCAACCTTCACCTTCTTAAAACTCTTCAATGAGTTTTCATCATTGACTCACATTGCATCGATGGGGAAATTCAGATGCCTTAAAATGGTCTCTGGGACAGTCCTTGTCACTCACCAATATTCAGACAGCCTGGCTTTCCAGTTCCTCCAATATCACAAGCTCCTTTCTACTTTTGCATCAAACATCCTCTCTTCACCCCTTACTTCTCACTGCTCTTTATTTGATTAACACAGAACTGTTTCTCTCTCACTTTTTTTTTCTTCATGACACTTAGTACAACCTACAGTTTTCCCTTTACATATATGTATTGGTTATCTTTTTTTTTGAAGTGGACATTTTTTTTTTTTTTTTTTGCAGTACGTGGGCCTCTCACTGTTGTGGCCTCTCCCGTTGCGGAGCTCAGGCTCCGGACGCGCAGGCCCAGCGGCCATGGCTCACAGGCCCAGCCGCTCCGCGGCATGTGGGATCTTCCCGGACCGGGGCACGAACCAGCGTCCCCTGCATCAGCAGGCGGACTCTCAAACACTGCGCCACCAGGGAAGCCCAACACTATCCTATTTGTTGGCATCAAGTCGCCGGGTGTAGCCCAGGCTCAGGCAGAGGGGATTATACGAGGACATGAATCCTAGGATGTTGGGATCACTTGGAACCATCTTAGAAGTCTGCCTAATAATATGCTATTATTTCATTAATACTTATCTCTCCCACTAGACTGTGAACTGTGAGGGCATGGGTTTTTCCACTCCATTTTATTAAAATTTTCAAAAATTGTGATGAGATATACATAACATTAAATTTACCATTTTAACCATTTTTAAGTGTACAGTTCAGTGGCATTAAGTACATTCACATTGTTGTGCAACCATCCCCATCATTCATCTCCAGAACTTTCTCATCTTCCCAAACTGAAACTCTGTCCCCAGGAAAACACTGACTCCCCAGCCCCTCCCCCAGCCCCTGGCCCCCACCATCTACTTTCTGTCTCTATGGATTTGACTAATCTAGGGACTTCCTATGAGTGGGATTACACACTATTTATCCTTTTGTGACTGTCTTATTTCACTTAGCCTGATGTCTTCCAGGTTCATCCATATTGTATCATTCTCCACTTTATTCTTAGCAACTTTCCCTATGCCTGGCTCATAGTAGGCGGACAATAAGATTTTGGTTAACAAATGAATACAGTCCTCTCTTTTGTAAGTCTGGTTGCTTTTATGGGGCAGTGGATCAAGCCATTTTTTAAAAAAATGTCTCCTTCTCCTCACCTAAAAAATATCCATTTGACCCAGCAATTCCACTCCTGGGTACATATCCTTAAAAAAAACCTGAAATAGCAATCCACCACCCAGCCCTCTTTTCTTTTTTTAAATATATTTTAATTTTATTGGAGTATAGTTGATTTACAATGTTGTGTTAATTTCAGGTGTACAGCAAAGTGATTCAGCTATACATATACATATATTCATTCTTTTTAAGATTCTTTTCTCATATAGGTTATCACAGAATATTGAGTAGAGTTCCCTGTGCTATACAGTAGGTCCTTATTTGTAATCTATCTTATGTATAGTAGTGTGTGTGTGTTCATCCCAAGCCACCTCCCAGCACTCTGATAACCCTTACTGGGCTCTATTATTCCAGAGCGCTTGTCACCTTCTGACATAATTTTATTACTTATTATGTTTGTCGATTATTTTCTGTCTTCTCCTAGAACGTAAGATCCAAAAGGGGAGAGATCCTTGTTTTGTTGACAGATGTTCTCCTAGAAAAGGTCCTGGTACATAGGAGGCAGAGATGTTGAACGGATAAATCTGCATCTTAAACCGACGGGAAGGGCATCAGCAGCGAGGACGCTCCGAGAGAGACAGTCACCCGTAGCAAATCGTTTTCTGACAATGGCCAAACCTCGATCCGAACGGGATTCAGCACCAGGAACCACTGGACAGCTCTGGAAGCCAGACGCTGACGGAACCATTTCCCTAGGGTCGGAGTTTCCCGCCGGAGCCGCCCGGTGGCTGTACCCGCCGCTCAGTGGGAGGAAACTACTTTCCCTTGCCGGTAGGAGAGGTGGTGTCGCGAAGTGAGTGGCAGCCGTAACAGCCAATGGCGTGGAGAACTTGGCCCGCTGCGCTTGGGGCGGCCAATGGGCAGGGGCGTGGGCAGATGCGCGCCGAGCCGGGGCTAGAACCGGGTCGCTGCAGTGGGGCCGTCACTGCGCGGCGGTTGAGCGGCAGGCGGCTCCGGCTGGCGGGCGAGGACTCGGCGGAGGTACGTGTGGGCCGGGGCGGGGCTGGGGGCCGGGGCGGCCCGGGGCCTGGCGGGCTCTGCCGCCCGTTAGCCGAGGCCCCGCCTTTACTGGCGATCTGTGTGATTTGCGTCCGGCTCCCCCAGCGGAGCGCGACTTGTCCCCTCTCGAGCGGGGCGCCCAGTGCAGCGCGGGACACACAGAAGGCGCTCAATAAGTGCTGAGTGAAAGGATGAATAAATGAACCCGTCCCCGCTGCGCAGCCCCATCAGCCCCCGGTTTGAGCTTGTCCAGGCCACCCTCACCCCCACGCCACAGACTGGGGCATCCCGACACTCGGCAGGTATTTATTGGGCGCCTACTGTACCTGGCTCGGGGCTGAGGAAGACACACTCCCTGCTCCCGTGAAAGTCTCAGCCCAGGGCGAGTGATGACATTCAGGGACTTTAAATTATGTAGTTCCCTGTAGCACCAATGATGCCAGGGGACGGGGTAGGAGACCCCTCTCCACTGGTGGCATCTGAGCTGACATGGGGACGCGGGCAGTGAGAGCTGGGAGGTTGGGGAGAAAGCCTAAGGACGGGAACAGCCGCGGTTCTTCATTCTAATGGTAGCATTTTCGGGTCTATCTAGGGCGAGATCTGCTTTACTTTGGCTCATTGAGTCCCCGTGAAGAGGTCCACATGCTTCAGCTCATCCGTTTGTTCAGCCAGAGGTTACTGAGCATCTGTTCTGCGCCAGGCCTTGCGGTGGGTACAAGGGATGCCATTTAGGGCAGGGGAAGGCTCTCCTGAGGGCCTGAAAGACAAGCATCATTGGAAGGTCAGGGGAGAGAATTGGTCCAGGCCAAGAGAACAACCGATGCAAAGGCCCTGAGGCGGGAATGGGCTTACCACCTTCAGGGACCACAAAGGCCAGTGAGGGGAGGTGGAGCCCGAGGTGATGGTGCAGAGCCTTTGCCTCAGGGTAAAGCCTTTGGATTTTATGTAAGCGCAGTGGGACCCAGAACATTCTGAAACAATGGAAATGTTCTCTGTCTGTGCTGTCCAGTACGGCAGCTGCTAGACTCAAGTGGCTGTGGAACACTTGAAATGTGGGTAGCACAACTGAGGAGCTGAATTCTACATTTTCTATAATTTTTTTTCAATTAAAATAAATTTTCTTGGCCGCGCCACATACAGGATCTTAGTTCACTAACCAGGGATCGAACCCATGCCCCCCGCAGTGGAAGCGCGGAGTCATAAGCACTGGACCGCCAGGGAATTGCCTACATTTTATTTAATTTTAATTAATTTACACAGACACACGCGGCTAGCGACTGCCATGTTGGACAGTGCAGCCGTGGAGAATTTTCTGCAGGAGACAGGGACATGTGCTAGGCCTGGAATGGGGTGAAGTACTGGGGGTGATGGGCTTGGTTGCTCTAGCTGGTCAGATAACCAATCCAGCAGCTGACGCAGTTGCCCCTGACATTCACAGTGGCTGGACTGAGGCATGAGCCCCCGGCTGCGTGGCTGGGCCCTGTAGCGCATCGTGGGAGGGGAGTGTGCGCCCACACATGGTTTGGCCCTGCAGTGACCTGTGAGCGGAGCAGCCCGGGCCGCCGCCATGGTGAAGTTGTTGGTAGCCAAAATCCTTTGTATGGTGGGCGTGTTCCTCTTCATGCTGCTGGGCTCCCTGCTCCCTGTGAAGATCATCGAGACGGATTTTGAGAAGGCCCATCGTTCGAAAAAGATCCTCTCACTCTGCAACACCTTCGGAGGTGGGGTCTTTCTGGCCACATGCTTCAATGCTTTACTGCCGGCCGTGAGGGAGAAGGTAAGGCTCCCTGGGGTGGTAGCAGGAGCCCTTGGCACCTTATGGCCAATCTTCTCTGGTGCCTTTTGCTTTTTCTTTCCTTTTATTCGTTTTTGTAATTGAGATATAGTTGTTGTGTTTTTGTTTTTCTTTTTTTTTTTTTTTTTTGGCTGTGCTGCGTGGTTTGCAGGATCTTAGTTCTCTGACCACGGACTGAACCCGGGCCCTCAGCAGTGAAAACACAGAGTCCTAACCACTGGACAGCCAAAGAATTCCCTAATTGAGATATAGTTGATGTACAATATTGTATAAGTTACAGGTGTGCAACATTAGTGATTCACAATTTTTAAAGGTTATACTCCATTTATAGTTATTATAAACTATTAGCTATATTCCCTGTGCTGTACAATATATCATTGTAGCTTATTTATTTTGCACATAATAGTTTGTACTTCTTAATCCCCTATCCTTATCTTGCCCCTCCCCATCTCTGGTGCTCTTCAACCCTGAGACCAAGGTCGGGGCCTTGACACTATAAGGGTGATGGATAGTAGAAAATGAATTTGCTGTGTGACCATGAGTTGGTTGTGTTTCTTCTCTGGGTCATATCTGGTAAACAGGGGGTTTGAACTAGACCTAGGGTTCCCAGCTGGTGGGCTTATCAGCCATTACTTGACCAGACCACCTGCCCCGGACACATGCACTTTGTCCTGAAGCTGGCAATTGTGGCCTCTCTTCAACTCCTGTATCAGTTAGCTACTGCTGCATAACAAATTATAACAAAGTTAGCATCTTAAAACAACACGTGTTTATTCCTATACAGTTTCTGTGGGTCAGCAGTCTGGGCACCACTTGGCTGGGTCCTCTGCTGCCAGCTCTCATGAGGCTGCAATCAAGGTATCCGGTGGGCTGTGGTCTCATCTCAAGGTTTGACTGGGGATGGATTGGCCTCTGAGCCAGTGTGGTTGTAAGGCGGGTTCAGTTCCTTCCTGGCTGTCAGACTGAGGGTCCAGTGTCTCCCTGGCTGTTGGTTGGGAGCCACCCTCAGTCCCTGGCCACACTGTGCCATTTGCTTTATCCACAAGCCCCATCCTGTGCCTGGACTCCTGATGTTGAGGGCTGGGAGGTGTTTTTTGCTGCTAAGCTTGCGTTCCTCTGTTACACAGCGTGGGAAACTTTTGCACTTGGCATCAGTGAGGATGAGATCAGAGTCCTCTCTGACACCTTCTGCAACCCCCCCCCCAACCCCCGCCGTTTCCCACATTACCGCAGTGCCACCCCTCCGACCTGGACTGCTGCAATGACCTTGCCCCTCTCCATCCCCCTTCAGTGCTTGGGGCCCTCTCACAGTCCTCCCCAAACCACTCCTGAGCCACGCCCCTGCCCCAGGCTCCCCATGCCTCAGTGAGCCAGGCCCTTCCTCCTGGCTGCCTGCCAGCCTTAGCCAGAATGGCTGCCTCACGGCCTGGTGTGGCTGCCACTCACCATTCCGGCTGGTCAGGTTTCAGTGAATTGAAGTCAAACACACTTCAATGTGCCAGTCCTCAGCTGCACCAGCCACATTTCAAGTCCTCATGGGCCACGCGAGGCTAGCGGCTTCCATATCAGACAGCACAGATAGAAGACAGGACATTTCCACCATCCGGAACATTCTATGGGACAGCGCTGACTCAAGGATCTGGCGAGGATGGCTGGATGTGCCGGCGAGCCTCATGCTCGTTCTCGGCACATTCACCCAGGAGGGTGGAGTGGTGAGGGGTTCTGGAAACAGCCTCCAGGTTGTGTGGAAGCCAGCCCCGTGCAGGCATCAGGGCCAGAAGCCCTGGCTGATATCCCAGTCTGGAGGCCAGAAGTCCGAGACCAAGATGTCAGTGGCCTGGGTCCTCCGACCGTGAGAGGGGGTCTATCCCGTGTCCCTCCCAGCTTATGGGGATCGTCTGTGGTCCTTGGTCCCTTACCTTGTGGCTCCATCACCCCAGCTCTGCCTCCGCTGTCACATGGCCTCTCCCTGTGTGTCTCTCTTCTTGTGTCTCGGAAGGACACCTGTCATTGGATTAAGGACATCCTTATCCAGGATGATGTCATCTCAAGACCCTTATCTTATGAATGAGTTTTCTGGGGTGGCCATAACAGAAGACCAGAGACGGGGGGCTTAAACAGCAGACACTTATTCTCTCCCGGGGTAGGAGGCTGCAAGTCTGAGACCAAGATGCTGCCAGGGTTTGGTCCTCCTGAGGCCTCTCTCCTTGCTTTGTAGATGGCCACCTCTTGCTGTCTCTTCACGTAGTGGTTCTTCCTCTTCCTGTAAGGACAGTAGTTCTAGTGGATTAAGTCCACCCTCACAGCCTCCTTTTTGTTTTGTTTTGTTTTGTTTTTTTGCAGTACGCGGGCCTTTCACCGCTGTGGCCTCTCCCGTTGCGGAGCACAGGCTCCGGACGCGCAGGCTCAGCGGCCATGGCTCACGGGCCCAGCCGCTCTGCGGTATGTGGGATCTTCCCAGACCGGGGCACGAACCCGTGTCCCCGACATCGGCAGGTGGACTCTCAACCACTGCACCACCAGGGAAGCCCCACAGCCTCCTTTTAACTGAATCACCTGTTTAAAAACCCTATCTCCAAGTATGGTTAGTTTTGAGGCACTATGGGTTGGGAGACTTTTATGTAGAAATTTCCTTTTGTTGGGGAGACACAATTCAGCCTGTCACACCTCAGTTATCTTCCAAATAAGGTCACGTTCTGAGATTCCTGGTGGACATACCTTTTAGGGGTCATGATGCAGCCCACCACACTGTTTTTAAATTGGTTGACATAGTGGATGTGACGTGAGGCCTAGTTCCTTTCTAATAGAGTTTTTATTTTTAAATATTTATTATTGACTGTTCTGGGTCTTAGATGCGGCATGCAGACTTCTTAGTTGTGGCATGCATGTGGGATCTAGTTCCCCAACCAGGGATTGAACTCAGGTCCCCTGCATTGGGAGCGCAGTCTTACCCACTGGACCACCGGGGAAGTCCCTTCATTTTTAAATCCATCAAGGATGAGCCACCACCCTTCTTTAAGACATGTATGATTTGGGTATTTCTGTTACTTGAAAGGTGACGTCTGATGAACGTGTTGCGTGGGCAGCGGGGGTCTCGGCGCTCACGCCTCTGAACCTCTCCCCGTCTTTTCTGCCTCTCGCGCCCTCTGCTCCAGCTCCAGAAAGTCCTGAGTCTTGGGCACATCAGCACCGACTACCCGCTGGCCGAGACCATCATGCTGCTGGGCTTCTTCATGACCGTCTTCCTGGAGCAGCTCGTCCTGACCTTCCGCAAGGAGAGGCCGGCCTTTATTGACCTGGAAACGTTCAACGCCAGCTCGGATGTAGGCAGCGACTCAGAGTATGAGAGCCCCTTCATGGGTGGCTCACGGGGCCACACGCTCTACGGGGAGCCCCACACGCACAGCCACGGGCTGAGTGTCCAGGAGCTGTCGCGCTCCAGCCCGTTGAGGCTCCTCAGCCTGGTCTTCGCCCTGTCGGCCCACTCGGTGTTCGAGGGCCTGGCCCTGGGCCTGCAGGAGGAGGGGGAGAAGGTGGTGAGCCTGTTTGTGGGGGTGGCCATCCATGAGACGCTGGTGGCTGTGGCCCTGGGCATCAGCATGGCCAGGAGTGCCATGGCCCTGAGGGACGCTGCCAAGCTGGCCGTCACCGTGAGCAGCATGATCCCCCTGGGCATCAGCCTCGGCCTGGGCATCGAGAGTGCCCAGGGCGTGCCCAGCGGCGTGGCCTCCGTGGTGCTGCAGG
This sequence comes from Platanista minor, assembly GCA_004363435.1. Classification (NCBI taxonomy): domain Eukaryota; kingdom Metazoa; phylum Chordata; class Mammalia; order Artiodactyla; family Platanistidae; genus Platanista; species Platanista minor. Next base: position 16,650 of record RJWK010012399.1, read on the forward strand.
GCCTGGCGGGCGGTACGTTCCTCTTTGTCACTTTCTTTGAGATCCTGGCCAGGGAGCTGGCAGAGAAGAGCGACCGGCTGCTCAAGGTCCTCTTCCTGGTGCTGGGCTATGCCGTCCTGGCGGGCATGGGCTTCCTCAAGTGGTGACCGCCCTGTGCCTACCCAGCTGGAGCCTTGCCTCCCCCGAGGGTCCGAGCTCAGCCCCCGGGCCGCGCCTGCGCACAGAGGGGCCGCCTGGGACTGCGCTGAGCCCCAGATCCTATGCCCCGAGCTGTGGGGCACTGCTACTACTTTTACAGATTCTTCTCTTAAAAGTGTTCACCAAAGCTGTGTGGCCGTGTCATCCGCAGGCGTGGGGGTCTGCTAACTCGCAGGGGAGGTGGCCCCGGGTGTCCAGGTGGGGTCTGACGCAGACCCTCCCCACCCCTAAACACCGCCGGCTGTGGATGAGTGCGGGAGAGGCCAGCCTCTGTCCTCCACAGCCCTGGCTACAGTGCTGACGCCGTAGCCACGCCCCATGCCTTCCCTGGAGCCCTGCAACACGTGGCAGGCGTGTCCCCAGGGTGAGCAGAGGGTCCAGTCACTGTCACGTGATGCCCTGAGGGGTTTCTGAAAGGCCGCCAGCCGGGAGCCTCTGTTCGTTCGCAGTTAGTGGGGATGATGGGGCTGTGACTCCTGCCACCTGAGGCTGTGCTTCTGGGGAGACGGAGGTTCCAGGGGTCTCGGAGCCGCCCTCTTCCCTGCTTTCTGCTGTGGCCGCCCTTCCCGGAGAGGTTGCTCTCCAGGGGCTGGGGTGCTGGGCCGGGCTGCTCAGCTCCCCGAGGCAACAGGGAGCCCCAGGGCTGCAGAGAGTGCGGGCACTGGGACAGCTTGGCCACAGGGTCTCCAGAGCAAGAGGACTCCCGCAGGCCAGGGTCAGGGACCATGTGACTACCCGCCCCCCCCCCCCCCACACACACAGCACCAGACACAGATGAAGCTAGGACCCTCCTCGGGGAGCGCAGGAGCCTAACAGCCCCGTGGGGCTGTCGTGAACCCTCCCCTCCATGGCAACAAGCTCTGTTAGTGTAGTCATGGCAACTGGCTCCCGCTCCTGGCTGAGCCAGGGCTGAGGGCCCTTGGGGTGGGGGTGGGGGGGACTTGACTGTGTGCCCCCAAGCCTGGAGGCGCGGCCTCGGCTTCCGCAGCCCATCCTATTACTTACACCCTTCCTGTCTTCTCACTTGTCCACTAGGCCATGGGGCCCAGGCTCCTTCCTAGAACCTCTGATTTCATTCCTCTCACTCACGGTCACTGCCCAGATCCACACTGGGGAGACTGGCCGTGGCAGTGGAGCCGTCAAAGCTTCCCGGCGAGGACGGGCCCCTCTGCCCTGTGGCCCTAGGCGCAGTGGGGCCTCCAGCCCGTCACTCTGGCCCGGTGGGGTTCCAGGAGCAGCTACTTGCTTGTCCCAGGGGGCATCCCAGGCACTGGCCTGCTGCCACCTGCCCGGCTCTGCGGGCAGGAGAGCACACAACCTCCGCCGCGTCCCCAGCCTCATTCGGTGTTGATGTGTGTCTCAGGGGGCAGCGCCTTGTGTCCAAGGCCCCCCACTTCCACTCTATTGGGCGCCCACCCCACCGCTGCTGGAAGTATTGGGCCCGTTTCCAGGAACTTCTGTCTGGCTTTTGCCGGGACCCACGTCTGAACCCCGCATGGCCTGACCCCGTCTCCATGCTGGGAAAGTGACCCCTGTGGGCGTGGGACCGTCACCTCCACCTTGTCCTAAACCCACCCTTGCTGGCAACCCCTGCCCCTACTGCAGTCCACCTTTGCCCCGGGGGGGGCGGGATGTCATGGAGTTGCCAGATTCCAGAGCCTGCCTTCAGAAGGGTGTGGCCCATGGGACGGGGCTGGGCAGGGTCCCCCAGGGGCCCTGTCCCCCTGAATCCAGTAGGAACCCTCCCCCCCATGGGTGCAGAACAGCCTGCTCCAGGCTTCCCCCCCTCCATACTCCTTCCCCTCGGTTACCTGAAGCACACGCACAGCAGGGTCCCCGCCCTCCCTCCAGCCATCAGCTTCTTAGGATGCCTGGGGACACCACAAGCCCCTCCACCCCTCAGTTCCATTTCCCCTTCCCTTCCCTGCACTGGAGCCTTCAGGGTCACATCAACCCCCCTCACTCTAAGCCAGCTTCCAGAGCACCAAGGGCGCTGCCACACCAGTGAGGGGGGAAACCCTGGGGCGCCCCGCCTGCCCCTCAGACACCGGCATCCTCGGATCCCCAGCCTGCCCAGCCTCTGTCTGCCAGGCTCTGGCCTCTCTCTAGGGTCCTGCCAGACCCAGCAAAACTGCTTCCAGGCCCCCCAGGGATGCTGGGACCCCAAGAAGTTTGGGGGGGTGCTGTGTGTTGTAGGAGAGGACACAGCCTTCCCCGCCAGCACCCCCAACGCCACCCCTCCTGTCTGCTGTGGTTGGAGGGGCCAGGGTCAGCCCTGGGGTCTGTTTCCTGGGGCCACAGGGACGATGGTGTCACTTGGTCAGTTCTGGTCAGCTTTCCCTGCTTTGGCCAAGGATCAAAGTTGAAAGCTGAGGTAAGAAGAAAAATGGTCGTCCCATCTGATGGGGGCCCCGGAGAGGCCGACCTCGCTCCTGAGGTCCCCTGGCTCATAGGGCCATGTCCAGCCTGGACCAGGGTCTTCTCGTCTAGGCCAGCTCAGTGGCTCCATCTCCCACACACCCGCTCTGACACGACAGGTGCCGAGTGGTGACAGCTTTGGCTGAAGAAGCCTGTGGGTTGGTCACCCACCACCTGGGGCCCTGGACCAGCCCTGACGTGGAACTGGACGTCGGCCACGAAAGCGTTCATTAATCTCTGTGCAACTTTGCGCCATTGAGGACGTGTCGCTTTGAGATCTGTGTGCATGTCTCATGGAGGAGAGGGGGGCACACGCCTGCTAGTGCCTGTGACAACCAGGCACAGCCACCTTCACTTGGACACGAGCGTTCCCGAGTAGCACACACGCCTTTCTGTTTAAAGAAACAAAACTCCCAGCACAAAACACCAGGCACCACCTTTATGCGGATGTGCCTGGCTGGGTCAAGGCCACCCCTAGCCGCTTGGCTTCGACCAGGCAGGCTCCTGGAAGCACGATTATGGGGGCCCAATGCGGGGGCTCAGCAAACAGGAGGGTTGAGCCAGGACTCAGCTCTGGTCCTTGGTACAGCATCACCCTCACCGGCCCTGCTGCCCCCGAGCCGAGTGGAGTCGGGGCTCCCAGTGCCGGTGACAGCTGGATGCAGTCAGCCGGGTCCCCCTCCTTGATCTGGAGTCAAAAGAATAGAAAGTTAGGAGGCGGCACCCAGGCCTCACGGATTGAATCAAGCGTCATAACAGTGTGTCGCATCTTCTGTTGTCTGCCGTTTGCGTTTCTGGTGGAGAAGTTATTAGTGTGGAGCTGGGGAGGGGGGCGCCGGTTCCCAGGCAGTCTGCCTCTTCAGGGCCCCGAAACACAGGCATCGGACAGGATGCTGTGTCCCTGCACATGGCGCCTCCAGGCCTGCCCTGACCACCAGCTCTGGACCCTCAGCCTTGCCAGGAAGAGAGGGTCACGTGGCCCACCTGTCCCAGCCCATGTCCACCCTGAGCTTTCTGTCAGCTTTGGTACAGAGCCAGTGACCGACCCACCTGACCTTTTGAGAGCCTCCTGCAGGCTGGGACTGGGCTGGGACTCCTGAGGGCAGAAGAGGGCTGCTGCAGGGCTTGGGGTGGTTCTGGGAGGACCCTAGAACTCTTCTCCTGGCTGTCAGTTGGCTGAGGCCAGATTGGGCTGCAGAAGGGAGACCCCGTCCCTCCCCGCCCCTGACACCCTCCAGGCCTCTGCAGCTCCTGGGGCAAGAACAGCTGACCTGGCAGACTGCAGTATTCTGGCCGAGGGCCCAAGTGATTGCTGTGTGCCCAGCCTAGCAGGAGAGAGCCGGGGTGGGCAGGTGGGCCGTTCAGAGCCCCCTGACTCAGTGCCTGGGAGGCACAGCTGAGGTGCTGCGTTTAAAGCAAAGGAAGAGGCTGCCACGGTTCACATGCCCTCTCCTTTGAGGGACCGGCTGGGCCTCCTGCTGAGCTAGTCTTGGCTGGAGCAGGGCCAGAGATTTTTCATTTCTTTCTCTTTTCTTTTTTATTTTTGCCTGCGCCGCACGGCTTGTGGGATCTTAGTTCCTCGACCAGGGATCGAACCTGGGTCCATAGCAGTGAAAGCCAGAGTCCTAACCACTGGACCTCCAGGGAATTCCCAGATTTTGCATTTCTACCAAGCTCCCAGGGGATGCTGGTCTGGGGACACGTTTGAGGTCCATTGCCCTACCCCAGGGTCCCCCCAGCACTGCTGATGTGGGGCTGGGTCATCCTCTGGGGGCCCGTCCTGGATGCCCTGGGGTGTGGAGCAGCCTCCCTGGCCCCACCCACTCAATGCCAAGAGCCCACCCTGGTCATGACAACCACAAGTGTCCCCAGACATCGCCCAGGGTCCCCTGGGGGCAGAATCACCCCTAGGGGAGACCCACTGTCCTAGAACCTAAGGCAGCACACATTCTAGCAAGGGAGACAGATGCTAGCTGGACACAAAATGTGATAAGTGCCCTGAAGATAAGCAAAGGTGGAGGGAGAGCCACGAAGGGAGACAAAGACTATTTTAGCAGTATGGTCAGGTGCGGGGGGTGGGGGGAATCCCTGAGGGCCTCACTGGAGTCAGAAGATGGGTGAAGAGCTTTTCTGGCAGAGGAAGTGGCCTGTGCAAAGGCCCTGAGGTCTCCCTGCATGTCATGGTCCTTTTCTCTGACTGATCAAAGCTGTCCAGCTCTCTGTTAAAGGATGCAAGTGTGGCAGGGCTTCATCCTGCTGATGGCTTAGGCTCCAGTGACCCCGCTTCTTGGAGGTGTTGATGACAACACAGCCCCGTATGTGGAAGAGCCCCCACTCAGGCCACTCCCAGGGGCTAGGCAGGTGGCTTCAGTGAAGGACCAGCATCTTCCACCAGGGGCTTGGGTCCAGCTCCTACAGGAGCTGGTGGGCAGAATTTGGGGTCGAGACACCAACCCATTCATTTTTTAAGGCAAACTGTTTTGACAAATGACCTTCTTATTTTTAAATGTTGACACCAAAGTCAAAAACAAATAAAAAACCGCTGTGGGCCAAACAGCATCGGTGAGAGGCCGTGGCACCCAGCCTCAGCTTTGCCCACATAATTGCATTAATCCCGGAAGCACAGAAAGAGCAGAGCATGAGACCTAGCCACCTTCCTCCCTGCAAGATGGGTCTGGAGAGCGGCCCCCGCCCAGAGCAGCTGGCAGGAGGCCCATAGGCTGCAAGGCCAGGCGAGGAGCAGGGACCTCTCAGGTGAGTGGCTGTCCTTTTACATTTGAGAGGACTTCTGCAGATCAAGGACAGCCAAAGGCCAGGTGTACGTCCCTGGGCCAGGCCCTCAGAGAGCCTGCGACAGCAGAAAGCCTGGCTTGTGGCTTCAGAGCCTGATGGACCCGAGCCCCAGCCCCAGCCCGGTCTCCTTCCAGCTGGGCCACCCCAGGGGAGCCGATCCTGTTCTCTGAGCTGATAAAACCCAACCCTCTCCTGCACTGGTGCATGAAGGCCAGGGCTCTCCCAGCCAGCCGCGGGAAAGGGGGGACTGCCATCCTACTTTGGGGTGCTCGGGTGGGCATTGAGCCCTGTGCCTGGGAGAGCGAGGGGGAGACTCTGGGGCCTGTCCTCTCCTGGCTCATCCAGCTGGGAGCCTGGCCTGGGAGCTATAAATAGCAGCCGCAGAGTGGAGCGTGCCCACGCTCCTAGGCATGAGTCAGCCTGCCCCGGCCTGGGCTGGTGCCTGGAGGAGCAGAGGGCCTGCCCAAGGCTGGAGGCCCGGCCCAGTGCCCCTGGTCACTCAGAGATGGAAGCAGGCAGGCAGTCGGAGCGGGAGGGAGCGGGGCTGTCATCTCTGAGCGCCTGTATGCCCGGCAGCCCCAGGAGGGTGGATGTCACGCTCGATCGATGGCTCCCAGCATCCCTGGGAGGCAAGACAATGGTGATCTTCGTTCACAGATGGGAAGACTGAGGCTCAGAGGAGCACTTGGCCGGGATGCGGAGATCCACAGGGCTGTCTCCATCGCTGGCTGAGAACACTTGGAGATGTGGGGCTGGGGCCAGGCCACCCTCTGTGGTGCCCCACGTGGCTCAGGACAGGGCAGGAGTCGGGTATATCTGGGGAACAGCTCCAGGCAGCCGGGGTTGGATGGGGAGCCGTTGGGGAGCTTGGGTCAGGTCGGGAGGAGCTTGAACGCCAGGCTGAGAAGCTGGACCTTGACCTGGAAGTGAAGGAAGCCACGGGTGGCATGAGAGCAGGGGAGGCTGTGCAGTGAAGGCCAGGGTAGAACGAGGGCTGGAGGGGTCTGTCCTGGGAGGCCAGGAAGGAGGTGGATGGGATGGTCCAGGTGCTAGAGGCCGGGAGGTGCAGTGGAGGGGCTGAATCAGAGAGAAATGGGGCCCTTCAAGCCCCCAAAGCAGGATGAACCTCAGAGGCCCATCCTCTGGAGGAGCCAGATGGTCTTGGGGGCAGTGCCCACCTCTCCAAGGGAGCAGGAAGGGTGTGGCTCAGCCAGAGCCACAGACAAGTTGGGTCAACAAAAATCAAGGAGCCAAGAGCCAGAGGAGCCCTTGGGCTCCAGCTGACTATCTGCTCACACACCTCATGATGGGGAGCTCACTATTCTACAAAGAGCCTCTTTCACCCTCCGACTGCTCTGACCCTAGAAAGTCCCTCCTTGTGGGACCCTGAGTGTCAGCCTACCCATCGAGGGGTGCCTGCTTCTAACAGGCTTGGGCCCTGGGCGTTCTCACACCCACCCCTCCCTGGTTCAGTTCCAGTTTCCCAAAGCCCAGTCTTCTCTGAGATGAGTCTCCACCCTCCCAGTCTTCAGGAGGGAGGGGTGATGGTACCCTGCTGGCTTAAACATGGACACACAGACGTCAACCGCACAGACGCTTCCCCAAGGCAAACGTTTATTCTCAGAGACAACTCCTATTTGATGAAGATAACATTTTCCTACCAGAAAACTGTAAACCCATTCCCCTTGGCTCCCTTTGTTCACCCCCAGCTTCAAAAGCAACTGCCCTCCCACCCTACCCCCGCTCCCAGCTCAAGGGCCCAATTGCCATCTCTGCCTTGGTGGCCTGCCCTCAGGGGCACCAATCCAAACCAAGTCCCACGCTGCCAGGACAAATCCCTCGGGATGGGGACTAGTCTCCAGATACGTCCCCACTGCCCTGAGCCCCCTTGGGCCACTTCTGCCTTCTCATACATCTATTGATTGATTGATTGATTATTCATTCCATCAGTGAACCCCCTGCTGGGGGGCCCTGCCCTGGACCCTCACCCCCACCAGCCCAAGGGTGTCCCGTTCTGTTCCCCCAGTCCCCTTGTCTGCAGTTCTGCCAACTGGCCCCTTCTCTTGCTCCTGGGTGACCTCGGCTCTGCCCCCATCTTGTCCAGCGGCCGGCTGCTGGGTGGCCCTGGGGTGCGCCAGCTTCCTCCCGGGAAAGAAGACCCCACCCCTACGGCGTCCCTGGCAGGAGCCGGTGTTCACCGGGCGGGTGCGCGGGGCGGGGGTCCAGATGGGGCCGCGGTGACCTTGTCTGGGGGCGCGGGGCCGGGGGGAGGGGCGGAGCGCGGCGCCCGGCGGCGGGCGGGGACGGGCGGGGACGGGCGCGGGCGCGGCGGCGGCAGCTCGGGCGTGCGGGGGGCGGCGGCGCCCGGGCGGACACGGAGACGGCCAGCAGCAGCCGCGGCGGCGCCGCAGGGACAAGCGCCCAGGTAGGCGGCCGGGGCGGGGGACCGGGGCGCCGGGGCCCGCTGCTTCCCCCCGCGAGGCCCGCAGGTCCTCTCCCCGCGCGCCCTCCTTTGTCCGAGCCCCACCCTCCTCGGCCTCGGGGCCGGGCCCTCCACCGGAACCCCCTCCCCGGTCCTGCTGGGCCCCGGCCGGGCCGCCCTCCTCGCGCCCACCTTGGACAGCTCCCTCCCGGCATCACCCCTCCCCCACGGTACTGACGGGCAGCCGTTCGGCCGAGCCATACTCCTCCTCCGGCCCACAGGAGCCCCCCTGGGTGCCGCTGTCAGGGCCTCTCCAGCAGGAATCGAGTGGGCCCCGAGCCCGTCTACCCGCACCGCCGCCCCGTTCAGCCCTCCTGCTCCCTCTCCCAGCCGAGGCCCTCATCCAGGAGCCCCTCCTCTGGTGGACGGCCCTCCCCCACCACTTAGATCCTCCTCGGGCCCAGGGGAGCCCCCTCTCCTCAAACCCCTCACTGGTCAGGTAGTCCCTATGTCAGACCCCCTTGGGGCAGGCAGCCCGAGCCCCCAGGCCCTCCCCTGGGTTGGGGCCTGCTTTCTTGCACCTGAGGTCGCTCCAACCTCCCAGTAGCAGTGGGCTCCGGGGACCCAGGACCGGGCAGCTTCCCCTGGCCTGGGAGCCTCAGGATGGGCTGCCTTGCACAGGGGAAGGACCCCAGGCTGTGTAGCCAGCCGGGGCCAGGTTCAAATCCTGCTCTGCTCTGCCACCTCTCTGCTGTGACCTTGAGCCTGTGCCACCCCCTTTTGTGCCTTGGTGCCCACAGCCCCCTTCCCCCAACCCCAGCCCATGGGAGGTGCGGGTGGTTTTCAAATGGCACCAGGTGGGTTCCTGGCATGCGTTTGCAGGTTACTGAATGGGGCTCCGAGTCAGGGATCCCAGGCCCCGGTGGGCCCCTCCTGGAGGACACCCCTGCTGACAGGCCTGGAGCACTGCCAGGGGGTCTGCACCCAGAGCGAGGCAAGGGCTGGGTCTGGGGTGGCAGAATGGACGGTCACCAGCCACCCCAGGTCCCTCGGCCAGTTGTGGCGGTGCCTGGCTGCATGCTGATGTGCTCACTTCTTGGGGTGCCCACCCAGGAAAGGGTAGTGACTGCAGAGCAGGCTGGCAGCCCTGCCAGCCCCCCCCCCACAGTGCTATGCATGTCACCAAGATGCCTAAAAACAGTCCCCTACGAGTTAGAACCGCTAAAGCTCCTACAGGTTTGCCTGGCACGTAATTTGTGAGGTACGTGTTGGCTGTTACCTTCTCCGTATGCCTTTTTCTGACAAACCTGGTACTTTTGATCATTGAGAATGTGCCTTCCCAACCCACGACCAGCCGAGTGCTTTACACCCTGGGCCTTTGTGATTAACAACCGTGTCCATCCATCTTTACTGAGGGCTCTGTGTGCCAGGCACCTGGCCAAGGGCTTTATCTAGCTTATGGCACTGCTTGTCCCAGCAGCTCCGTGGAGTGGGCACTGAGACTGCTCACATTTCACAGATGAGAACATCGAGGCTCGGGAACATCAATTTACTTGCCTGGGTTTTCACCGCCAGGGTCTTTCACACCATTGGGTCTTGCCCTCCGCCCATACCACCCCCCCTCCCCGCTCCCGCCCACCACACACACACCTGAGGGAAGTAGCATGGCCTGGGTGCAATCTTGCCATATCTTCTCTATTCCATTGTAGACCCCGCCCCATGTTGAGGGACCCTCAGAGATGGCTGAGAAGGAGGCAGGGAAGGGGTCTCTGCTGTTGCTATAAGTAAGGACGCAGATGCTTGGAGACAGCCTTCCTGCCTTCCCACCCCCAGGTCACGGTTCTTCCCCCACCTCCATCATTTCAAGAATTGCTGTGCTGTGTGACCTCCCGAGGTCGCTGGACCTCTCTGAGCACAGGGTAGGGGAGAGGAGAGAAGAGGACCCCCTGTCAGGGAGTTCTGTTCCTACGGACATATCAGACCTGAGTGGGAGGCCAGGGCAGGCCAGACCATAGTCTGGGTTTGGAGTTCAGGGAGCGAGGCTTTCTCTCTTTAGGCTAAATTTTACTTTTCTCATCTGCAGCCTGGGCTGCTGTGGGAAACCCGCTTCATGATTTGTAAATTCTTGGACCTCCAACCCCAGGATCACAGTTATGGGATGAGGGGAGGAGAGAGCTTTAAAATGCAAGTTCCCAGGGCTGTGGCCCTGAACCAAAGGATTCACCACTTCCAGGGCTGAGGCCCTGCAATCTGCATTTTAAAGATGCCTTACCACACAGCTCCCACAAGGATGAGGAGCCTCTGGGCTGGGGTGAGAGCAGGGAGCCTGTGATGGCCGGAGAGAGGCACCCCTTTACTTACTTTGCAGAGGAGAAACCTGAGGCTCAGGGTGGCAAAGCAGCTTGCTCAGGTCATAAAGCCAGGGAAAAGCCAGTGCCACTTGGGGGCTGGGGGAGCATGCAGGTGTGCACCCCACGCTGGCATCTCCATGCCTCTTCTGGCCCAGAGACCACCCCCGCCGGGGAAGAGTTTAGGCCCCAGATTTCGTTGAGGGGAAGCAGACAGTCAGAGGGTCTGGCTCTGAGCCTGTGTGCAGGGCAGAATGGCAGAGTCGACCAAATCAACCGGGATGCAGGAGAAATGCTGCTCCTCTGAGAAGCTGACCTTCCCACCCCCTCCCAAGTGGGTGGTCGCTCTTGTCTGACACTCCTCTCTGTGCAGGGTCGGTCTGGGGTTCTAGCAGCCGAAGCGAGCCCTCCCGGCCCCACCCCTCAACCCCACGTGGAAGATGCCTGAACAGAGCAATGACTACCGGGTGGTGGTGTTCGGGGCGGGCGGAGTGGGCAAAAGCTCGCTAGTGCTGCGCTTCGTCAAGGGCACGTTCCGGGACACCTACATTCCCACCATCGAGGACACCTACCGGCAGGTCATCAGCTGCGACAAGAGCGTGTGCACGCTGCAGATCACCGACACCACGGGCAGCCACCAGTTCCCGGCCATGCAGCGGCTGTCCATCTCCAAGGGCCACGCCTTCATCCTGGTCTTCTCGGTCACCAGCAAGCAATCGCTGGAGGAGCTGGGCCCCATCTACAAGCTCATCGTGCAGATCAAGGGCAGCGTGGAGGACATCCCTGTCATGCTGGTAGGCAACAAGTGCGACGAGACCCAGCGGGAGGTGGACACCCGCGAGGCCCAGGCCGTGGCCCAGGAGTGGAAGTGCGCCTTCATGGAGACATCAGCCAAGATGAACTACAACGTCAAGGAGCTCTTCCAGGAGCTGCTCACGCTGGAGACACGCCGGAACATGAGCCTGAACATCGATGGCAAGTGCTCCAGCAAACAGAAGAGGACAGACCGCATCAAGGGCAAATGCGTCCTCATGTGAGCCCAGAGCGCCCACCGCCGGCGCCCCGCGGTCCTGGCCCCAGGCCTCTCCCCACATCCTGTGCCCCTGTGCCCCCCCACCACCTCCTTTTCCTCCTTTCCACTCTCCCCACCATCTCTTCCACTTCTTTTCCCTCCAACATCTCCGGCAGGGATGAGGCCCTGCCGAGCCTGTGGCAGACCCGGGGCTCCAATCCAGCTCTGTCACGTCACTCTGACTTCCCCTCCCTCTTTGCCCCGCCCCCCGTCCTGTCTGTACGCCCCGCCAAAGCCAAGCGCTGGAGGTGGCCCCCTTGATCTGCACACGGGAAAACGGGGGAAGCTGCCTGTCCCCAGAGGGACTGAGGAAGCCGGTTTTTCCTCCATCTCCATGTATCCCAGGACTCCCACCTCTGACTCTGCCCCCTGGGTGCCCCCAGCCAGACCTGCACCCTGCCCCTACATGAGATCACTGTGACTTTGCCCGGGGAGGAGGGAGTTGAAATGCACATGGACCTCCGATTTTCTTTTCTCCTACTTGGTGTTTGACATACACTCCCCTCCCCCTTCCATCCCTCATGACCTCTGGCCTGTGCCCCACTCCCCAGGTCCCAGACCACCCCTCTTGCCCCCGTCCCTACGGATTGGTGGGGAGCCTTGCGGGCTGGGTCTCAGGCTGCCAGGCAATAACCACAGGGCTCACAGCAGTGCCCCACCAGCCTGGAATCTCACTCCTCGCCCGGCCTGGGCTTGGGGTGCAGGCAGGGGAGGCCCGGGACTGGCCGATGGCTGCGGCACAACTCTAGGGGACTGTCTGGAATGAATATGGAGGGCCTTCCCGGACATAGCCCGCAGACAGAGATCGAGACAGTTTGTCGCCACCGAGCCCAGGGCAGGGGACCTGGGGTGCTGGTGAGGGGTTGCCGGGCCCTGTCCAGAGGCAGGCATCTGGACCCCAAGGGCAGGATCTGAGGGGCTGGACGCAGAGCTCTGCCCAGCCCGATTCCTCTCACCTACAGGGCCCCCCAGGGGGGCGCACCCAGGAGGGCATGGGTCCTGAAGTCAGGGTGTGCCCGCCACCACCGTGAGATTCTGTTTTTGTGAGTGTCTAGATGACACCACACTCATGGGACCCATTGAGGCCGTGTCGGACAGTATGAAGGTGACCTGTAGGACTGGGGTGGGGTGGGGGGCACCCATGGGATGATGCATCGGGCCCCTTGGTGTGCCGGGCGGATGGCTTGTGTCTAAGCGTGTGTGGGGGGGCTCCTGGGTGTGTGATGGTCTGTCGTGTGATCCCAGTGTAGGGTGTAGGCAGGGGTGGGTCGTGCGTTTGCCAGGAGGACCAGACACCTGTGATGTGTGAGCCTTGGCACCTGCAAGAGTGTGACTGTGCAGCTGCATTTTCGGGAGTGGGTTATGGGATTTAGCAGAGAGCATCTGTGGACCTGTTTGTCCTGACTGCCTGAGGAGCACCATGCCTGCTGCACTCTGTCGTAAGGGGGCTCTCAGCCCAACATCTGTATCCATCAGCTGTTGCTGGGGAACACAGGAGCGCAAACTCAGCAACTTGCAACAGCACACGTTTGTGGTCTCAGCATGAGGTCAGCTGGGCTGTGGTCTCATCCAAAGGCGTGACCAGGGACAGATCCACATCCAGCTCATGTGCTCCTGGGCAGCATTCAGTTGCCTGTGGTCTCAGGACTGAGGGTCTCAGCTGCCTGCTGGCCGTGGCTGGAGCTGCCCTCAGCTCCCTGCCTCCTGGGCCTCTCCCTGGGGCCACTCGCAGCGCTGGTGTCATTAGGTGCAAGGAAGTGTCACGTGTGTGTGTACGTGCACGTGTGCACCCGCAAAAGAGAGGTCACATGACCACGTGGACTGTACGTGGGTAAGAGGGACTGTTTGTGTCCATCTTGGTAGCAGGGTGTTTTTTTCCTTCTGCATCTGTATGGCTGTTCACTCCACAAATATTTACTGGGCCCACTGTGAGAAGGAGGGAGTGTGTGTGTGTGCACGTGTGTGTCACCGCCCGGCGTGTGGACAGGCCCACGGAAGAAAAGGTAGCATCCTGTCTGAGCACAGCGGAACAGCCCTGTCCTGTGGCGGGTCCAGGGCCCACCAGCAGCTGGTGTTGACCCCTCCCACTTGAAGGTGCCAGAGAAAGTGGGGCTGCGCAGGGGTCTGCGGCCCTTTCTCAGGGACACACCCTGATAGCACAATCTCCCTGGGGCTCTGCCTGCCTCCAGGCCTCTCCTGCCCCAGGCCCTGCCCCGACCCTGGGGTTCTCCAGCAGGAGGGGACCCAGAGCCTGCCCCAGCTGGCCCATCCTGCCTTGGCACCGCTGGGTCTGGGGACCGTGCCAGGCCACGCTTGCTGTCCCCGCCCCTGCCCCCTCGCCTCCCGCATGTGGGTGCCCCCCGCCCCCAGCTGTGGGCTCTGTGTAGCATTCGCTCTACAAATAGTCTTCCTGCAATAAACAAGTGGATTCCGCATTCCCCAACAGTGCGCCTTTTTTGGGATGGGGAGGTCAGCTCGCCACCTGTAAAGAGTGAGAGACCAGAAAGTTGGGGGTGAGGGATGGGTCTGTGGGAAGAGTTCGGACTTTTGTGATGAGGACTCTGGGGCATCATGGGAACATTTCAGTGCTTCTCCCCTGTGACCCTCACAAGAGATCACACCAGCCCTGCTGGACCCTGTACTTCCTGCAGCCATTGAGGTGATCGGGCAGGCGCTATGATCCTCATATTACCTGGGGAACAACCTGCAGGATGTAAAGCAACTACAATAAAAATTAATTAAAAGAACAACAACAACAAGCAAACCTGCAGGGCCTCAGTTTTCCCATCCACTAAATGGCTCAGGGCAGATTTCATGAATTTATAAACACGGCCAGGACCAGGGTGAGAGAGCGAGGCACTCGCCACGTGTGACAAAAAACTCAGCCATATTTACTGCAATATTTAATGTAAAGGAAGCCATGATGAACAAAACATCACTATTTTTTTTTTGCGGTACGCGGGCCTCTCGCTGCTGTGGCCTTTCCCGTTGCAGAGCACAGGCTCCGGATGCGCAGGCACAGCGGCCATGGCGCACGGGCACAGCCGCTCCGCGGCATGTGGGATCTTCCCGGACCGGGGCACGAACCCGCGTCCCCTGCATTGGCAGACGGGCTCTCAACCACTGCGCCACCAGGGAAGCCCCAAAACATCACTATTTTTGAAATAAAGACAGGATCTGACAGGGCTGGGGCTACAGAGTAGCAAAGGAGTTGGTTTGCAGCAGCGCAGAATCAAATCTTGTCTTTCTTTAAAATTTTAGTTATTTTGTTCATCATGGATTATTTCTGCATTTATTTTGACTTTTTAAAATATGGCATTTATATAGTATTTATCTGGATGGTGAGTGTTTTGGGGTGCCCCTTTAGGTTCAGGATTTGAGAAAAATGCCTCACTTGCCTCACCCCAGCCCTGCCCTAATCTGTCTTTGGGGCTGCAAGAATCGCCAGACCTGATTTTTCAAGAGTGCCTGGAAATCTGGATTTCTTTTTGTGAAACAACCTGATTTTTAAATGTTGGCAACGAATTTAGAATTTTATAGCGTTTGGGGGCCACCAGTGTGCAACCCTTGTGCAGACAGTAATTCCTCCTGTGGGATGGAGCTGGGGAGTGAGATGCTGTCCCCAGGCACCTGGTTCTGTCTGTGCACTGCAGGGGGTGAGCAGGGAGCTTCCTTCAGGGATGACAGCAGCGCTGGGGGGGCCCAGCTGGGAGGCCAGCAGCTCAGATCATAGAGTAACAGTTGCACAAAGTTCTGGAAGCCCCAGAATACGGTGGCTCCATCCTCCTGTATAAGAAAGTCTCCTCTCCATGACCGCTGGGTACTTTTGGAGACATATCGAATGTTTCCCAACATCAACGAGGGAGCCTGTTAAAAATGCACATTCCAGGGGTTCAGTTCCTTTCAGGATTCTGGTTTATTCGATTTGGGTGGGGGCCCAGGAATCTGCATTTTATAATCAAGGCCCAGGAGTTAGGATATTAAGAAACCCTGGACAGGGTTGGGCAAATGACCTTGAGTTTAACCTCTCTGAGACTCAGTTTCCACCCCTGTAAGACGGGGGGGTGGGTAATATCGTCTCGCCTCCTAGCCTTACGCAGAGGGTTCAACGAGAGGAAGCAGTTATCATTATTGTCCTGCAGGTCAAGCGACTGATGAGGAGGGGACATTCTCCCCCCGCACGTGAGGTAGGATTCGGATTTGAAGCCGCGGCCCCACCCGGGATTCGAACTCACGAAACGCCTCGCGCCTCCTCGACGTCACTGTCACTTCTGAAACTCGGCTCGCCGCCCCGCGGCGGGGTGACCCACACTGTACCTATTTGCATATTAGCATAGTTCCTCCCCCTGCGCGTTCTCCCCTTACGGGTGGCCAGCAGCGGTGCCACTCAACGCTCCGCCTCCCGGCCCCGCCCACGCCCCACGCCCCACCCCCTCTCCTAGGCGCAGCCTACCCCGCTGCATGCTCTGCGCCCCGCCCCGAGCCCTGGCTCCCGCCGCCGGCGCCCGCGATTGGCCGCATTGGGCGCCAATGCCCGCCCCCTGCGAGCCGCCACCGCCCCCGCGGAGGGGAGCGAGCGCTCGCGGGCCCGTGGTGGGTTCGGCTGCGCTGCGTGAGGGGCTGAGGCGGTTGTGGTGGCGCGAGCGTAGGTAAGCGCGCGTGCGGCCGCGATTTGGGCCGGGGTCTGCCGCCCCCTCCTCGAGTGCCGGTGGCAGGGCGCGGCCGGGGCGGAGGGGAGGCCCGGGAGGCCGCGGGTGGCGAGTCCTGGAACGGCTGCGGACGGAATCGGGGGTCGAGGTCTGTGAAGAGGGGCCGAGGATCCGGCTTAGGGGTTGGGGTCGGGGTTCCTGAAGTGGGTGCTGGGCCGGGGGTTTGGGGTGGAGTTGGGGGCTGGAGCTGGGAGTCGAGGTTAGCTGGGGAGGGGACTGCGATGGAGTTGGGGGTCCCGGTGGCCGAGGAGGGTGAGCGAGGAACTCGGGGTCAGGGTGAGCTGGCGCAGGGCCAGAGAGCTGAGTTGGGGGGAGCCGAGGGAAGAGGGGTGTCAGGCTCCTTTCAGAAAGCTTCCGAGGGCTATCAGGAGAAATGGAGAGTTAGGAGTCTGTGAGTGATGAGAAAGGAGGGGTGGGGGAGGGAGGTGTGATAGAAGCTGAAAGACCCTCCCCCCCGTTTTGCAGGAGGTTGATTATTCAGGAGGAAATGGGGGGATCTCGGTTAGAAGTCACTTATGAGGATTGTGGAGGGGACTCCCCCCCCACTTTGGCTAATCATCTGGTGTAGAAGGGGGCATGGGGCAGAAACCCCTTGGCAAGGCAGTGAGCTGCAGGAGATGGGCTTTGGGCACACTTTGCAAGTTCTGTTTCTGGGAGGCAGGGTGCAGAGGGTGTTGGTGACTGAATTTTTCAGGAATTTGGGGGCTCAGGAGCCCGGAATCAAAGTGGGAGTTTTGGGGACAATGATACTGAGGGAAGTGGGTGGCGCTTTTATTTTTCCTGGGGAGCGGGGGTTGCTTGGGGCTGGAAGGTGGGCGATAGAAGGCAGGCGTGATGAGCAGCAAAGAGCCTTCACCACTGCTAGGCGTCAGCGAGGCAAAACGCCAAGTTCACAGACTTGTTCAGTCGCGTGCTGGGGTCTTGCACGGGTTGAAAGTGTAGCGGGCTCTGGAAGGTGGGCCTGTGTTTCCATGTCCACTCGGGCCACTTGCTTGGCTGTGTCGCCTCTGGGGATTTAGTTTACTCCTCTGTAAAGTGGGAATAATAAAATAAGAGCAGGTACCTCACAGGATGGCTGCGAGGGTCAAATGAGGGGATGCGTGTACCTCGCACGCTCCTGGCACATGGCGAGGGTACGTGCGCATTGATAATAATGTTCTAAATTAAGGCTTTTTGTGGGGGAGGAAGGTGGGTGGGTAGAATTACTGGGTTGTCAGGGAGGGGAGGGAAGGAATCACTTGAAGCTTGACACCAGTCCCTCAGTCTTGGGGTGCACATAAGAATCCCCTCTGGAGCTTTAAAAAAGAATCTGCAAAAAAAAATTGTTTCTTCATATTATTAAAAATGAGGGGAGGGCTTCCCTGGTGGCGCAGTGGTTGAGAGTCCGCCTGCCGATGCAGGGGACGCGGGTTCGTGCCCCGGTCCGGGAAGATCCCACATGCCGCGGAGCGGCTGGGCCCGTGAGCCATGGCCTCTGAGCCTGCGCGTCCTGAGCCTGTGCTCCGCAGCGGGAGAGGCCACAACAGTGAGAGTCCCGCGTACCGCCAAAAAAAAAAAAAAAAATTTTTTTTAAAAAAATAAATAAATAAAAATGAGGGGAAAACAGCAACAACAAAAGCCAGGTCTACCTGCACCTGCCTGGATTCTGAAGCTTCATCAAGGAACCAGCACATCTACTTAAGAGAAAGCTTCTCGGGTGGTTTTGATTCAGTGTACCCCACAGGAGCCATTCGGTTGTGTGCCCTGAAGGGGACCACTGGGCCACGATTATATGAGCCTTACAGCTTGAGTTCACGTGATGGACCAGGGTCTTTCCCCTCGGCAGTGCTGACAAACATCACACTGCTGGCATTGGGGCTGGTTCTGTGGGGGGCCGTCCTGGGCCCTGGGGGGCGTGCAGTAGCATCCCTGGCCCCATCCACTCAATACCAGGACTCCTCCCCCGCCAGTGTGACAATGAGAGATGTCCCCAGACGTCACCCCCTGCCCCCAGGGAGCAGAATCACCCCTGGTGGAGACACCTTTCGGAAACAAAACTAAGTTATTTTCTCCTTTAAAGATCACACCTCGCCTTTGATCCTTAGGAAGTATGGCCATTCAGATTTGGGTTGGTTTTTATATCATCCCGTGTTCTGGTTTTGAGAGGAAAAAAAACCAAAATCGTGCCGCTTTTAGAGAATTTTAGAAATGCTGGCTTCTTTCTAGGTGGGTCTTTTGTGTGGCTTTTGAACACTCATACCGATCTTGAATATAGGGTGAATTGATTGGCTGCAGTCGCTGAAAGATGCCCCCATTTGCGGTTTGTCTCCTTGGTTATCACCTAGTGCAGGAGGCTTCTACAGGAGCTTGAGTTCTTCCAGTGGCTCTTGGCCTCCAGCTGCAAGTAACTGTGACCGATGCCATTGTTTTCTGCTCCATGTTTCATAAAGCCTGGGACCCCATAGTTTGAAGGGAAAGACAACTGAATATGAATTACCCTGACACACAGGTTCAGCTTCGTGCTTACTGAACGGAAGCATTTTGTTTGGGGGACGCCCTGTTGTGGTGTAAAAAGTGCTTGCTCACCAAAGTGTTATTAAAGGTTTTCTCATTTGCATCTGGAAACAAGTAGTCGTCTTTAAAATTGTATTTCCTATGGCATTTGTGTTGTTTTGCTTTTGGCTGTGCCGAGGGGCACGCAGCATCTTGGGTCCCCAGCCAGGGCTTGAACCCGTGGCCCCTGCGGTGGAAGCGCAGTCTTAACCACTGGACCACCAGGGAAGTCCCAGGCGTTTGTGTTCTTGAATCTCCTGTGTAATTTCTTAGGGAAGCGTGGTTGGGCCCGGCCTCCATGACCTTGGAACTTTCTGGAGCTCTCTAGAGAGGGCGGTACCCAGGACAGTTGCGTGATTGCTGGTTGTTGACCCAGCCTTCAACCCCTTCCATTGTTCCCCGCAGGCTGCTGTGTCTTCACAGCTCAAGGGTGATGGGCCGAGCCACGTGTTTGTTCTGGGAAGGTCTGTCTCCTGCAGGCCCCGTCCTTGACAGTGTCGAGGTTTGCCGTGTTCAATGCGCATTTCAACAGCTCTGGACCTCGCTTTTCACCGCTTTTCTCTTGTGCTGCCCTTGGGCATGGCATCTCCCTCTCTCTCTTCAGGGTCTAGAGAAGAGTGTTCATTCCGTATGTCACCCAGGAGACCTCAGAGACCAGACTGGGTCGCTGAAGAGGTGGGTGACTTGTCCCAGGCACTCATACCCCGCCCCCTCCTCGTCCACGCCGTGACGTTGCATCTTGTCCTGCCAGCTGGTGGATTGGGAGGCTTGTGGGCAGCTCTGAGACTCTAATAGAAACAGTACCAGTTCTCCCTGAGAACCTTGCAAAGGGGAAAAGTCTTACTTTTTTATTTTATATTTTATTTTATTCATTATTTTTTTTTGCGTATGCGGGCCTCTCACTGTTGTGGCCTCTCCCGTTGCGGAGCACAGGCTCCGGACGCGCAGGCCCAGCGGCCATGGCTCACGGGCCCAGCCGCTCCGCGGCGTGTGGGATCTTCCCGGACCGGGGCACAAACCCGCGTCCCCCTGCATCGGCAGGCGGACTCTCAACCGCTGCGCCGCCGGGGAAGCCCTTACTTTTTTATTTTTTAAATTGAGGTGCAATTGCCATTTCATAAAACTCAGCCGCTTTAGCACACAGTTCAGTTTCTTCGTACGTTTATCGAGTTGTGCAACGATCTCTAGAAACCCGTCTTAGAACCTTCCATCACCTCAGTAAGATCTCCATCCCCATGAGCAATCACCTTGATCCCGCCCTCCCCAGCTGACAGCCACGCAGCCACGCTCTGTGTCTGTGGATCTGCCTGTTCTGGACATTTCCCATCAATGGAATCACACACGGCGTGTCCTTCTGTGTCTGGCTTCTCTCACTGAGCGTCGTGGTTTCAGGGTCCATCCATGTGGTAGCGAGTGTCGGGGCTTCTCTCCTTTTGTGGCTGAGGGGCGTTCCTGTGTGTGGAGGGACACGTGTTTATCCCTTCACCTGTCGGTGGACATCTCGGCTGCTCCCGCATTTTGGCAGTCAAGAATCATGCTGCTATGTAAATGGCTTTTTTCCTGGGCATTTGACAGCCCACTAAACTGAAGCTCAGAGGTTGGGGGTGGTCATTCGGGCATCAGCCCCCCCGGATCTGCCTTTCTCTCTCCCGTCTGTGTTTCTTCCCCCGTTGAGTTAAGTGTTTCCCCGTCTCTCGACCAGAACATCCCAGCTGGCAGATCAGCCTCTGGTCTCTCCTGCTCCGATGGTTTGACACCGCGCCCCCCTCCTCCCCGCCCTGGCCCATGACCAGAATCTTCTCTCTAAAGCTGAGATTGGTTCGTCATTTCCCCGCCACCTTCACCTGCTCATCACCCACTCGACAAAAGCGAGATTGCTCCCTTGGCCCTTGGTGGCACCGGGGAGTTGGACCCACCCCACCTTCGGAGTGACTTGGCCTCCAGTTAACCACCGCTCCTGTTCCTCCTGGCTGCCCGCCCAGCTCAGGCCCCCCAGCTTTCCTGGATGGTGCAGTGTGCTGTCTCCTTTGTCTGAAACCTTCCTTCCTTCCTTCCTTCCTTCCTCTCCCCAACAAAGGCTGGTTGTGTGCCTATTTTAAGCTTCAGACCGGGTGCCAGGCTCCGGGAGCACCACGTGAATGGGATGCTTGTGTGCGTGTGGGGGGCAGCATAGAGATGGGGCCCCGGGGCCTTTCTGTCCCTGGCCCGGCTCTCTGAGTTGGGGTCCCTGGGGGTGGCGGAGATGGGGGCCCAGGCCTGTGGGTTCCATGAGCTCCCCAGGTACGCGGCGACAGGAAGAAGTCTCTTGGGGGGGCGGAGAGGTGGGGATGACACCTGTGCATAGGACGTCAGGGGCAGAGGCCAGAGAGAAGGTTTGCACCGAGAAGTTTGCCACGGGGCATGTGGAAGGAGCACAGCCTTCACGGGCAGGGTCTCCCCCCTCCCTGTGCACCCTGGACCCTGGGGCTGGTCATCCTCTATCCGGGGCCCTCGTGGGCACCGTGGCCGTGGAACACCTTCCCGGACTCCACCCTCTCGATGCCGGGATGCAGTGCCGAGGGGGAGAAACCGATTTGTAGAAATTGCTCCCCTTTTTGGAGTTTCTGAAAATTAACTGTTTGGAGATGATAAAAGACAAAAAGATGACCCATCTTTGCAGTGTGTCAATTAGTTTGCTTTTCATGACTGTGGGTGTGCATGGGTGTGTACATGTGAGTTTCCGCAGCTCTTTGCTAACATGATGAGGTGCCGGGCGAGGGGCCAGGTGAATCTGGGGTGCAAATTAATTTGAAACCTGCCCGCCAGCTCTGCTTTGTGACAGTTACCAATGATCATATCTTTTGTCCTTGGTTGTCAAGGCCATGACCCCTGCCCCTGCCTTCTTAAGAAGCTCCTTAATTTGTTGGACAAAAAAGTCAAGAGTAGTCAAAAACAGGAGGTGAATCCAGCCAAGTCCATGCAGCTCCCATGCTGGAGCAGACAGGCTGTGGCTGGGAGGGTCAGAATAAGGCCCTGGCCCTACCAGCCTTGTCTTTGCCTACTTGTGTGACTTTCCTGGGGCCCCCGTAACAAAGCGCCACAGACCAGGTGGCCTGATGCAACAGAAATAATGTCTTTTCCCAGTCCTGGAGGCCAGAAGTCTGAAATCAGTGTGGGTCGAGCCACGCTTCTTCCCTTGGGGGCTCCAGGGCAGGGTCCTTCCTGCCTCTTCCGGCTTCTGAAAGGTGGTAGTTTCCAGCAGGTGCTCCGTGGCTTGTAGATGCATCACTCCGGTCTCAGCCTTGGTCATCACGTGGCCATCACCCTGTGTGTCTGTCAAAGAAAACCCAGAGCTGGACAGTAGTTAGAACAGTAAAAACAGACTTTACCCTGAAACGATTGCAACGGGGAAAAGAAACCTCAGTGTAGAACTAGGCTCCACTCTGAATGCAGCACGGACAAGCGGGGATGCGTAGCCAAGGAGCCGGTGGGGGTCCGTGGATGGAAAATGGCCAAGAGGAAACATAAGGGGAGATTCTGGTTAAAGGGACCTCTGAGGATTCCGGCTGCAGGTGGCCGGACCAGACATCACCTGGGGGAGGGGCTGAGGAGCCGGAGCAGGTATTGGGAGTTATCAGATGTGGAGGCTGGGGGAGTCTCAGTCAACCAACTTAGCAGGATCCTTGTTAAAACTGGACTATGCAGAGATGAACACGGGAACCCAAACGTCGAGGTCCCATTGAAAAGTTCAAGGCAGCCTGAGTAGAATCAGGTCAAGGAAAGCACCTTTATCCAGTGTCGTGCATGTCCACATTTCCCTCTTCTGAGGACACCAGTCGCTGGCTTGGGGCCACCCTACTCCGTGTGGCCTCACTTCAGCTCGATGACACCCACAAAGATGCCACTTCCAAATCCGGTCCCATTCCCAGCTACCAGGCTGAGGAAGCGCACGTATCTTTGGTGGGGGACACTGCACCCCACGCCACCTAGAAAGGGGTCACCCTCGTGGGGTGAGAGTCAGCTTTTGTGGGGCCCTGTGGTCCTAGTTTCTAAATGCCCTTTTCCCCTCTCCCCCCGTTCCCTCTCTCTCAACACCGGAAAGGTCAACATTTGCACCATCCGACACGAAATGGAGAACTTGGGGCCTGACTGGGCCCCTGGGAGGAAGTGGGAGTTTTCAAGTTCTCAGGGACAGCGGTGTGGAGGAAGGTCACAGGTTACCTCGCAGCCCCGGGGAAGCTCTTGGTGAGTTGTCATCTGTAGGACGGGGCAGGAACACCCTCCTTGGCCACTTCCAGTTGTGCAGAGCCAGTGAGGCACCTCTGGAGGAGGTGGTGGGAATTTTCTGTAAATATGAGGCGTTCTTGTTATTAACGTGATGGGTTTGATTAAGGCAGGGTTTCTTCTCCTCGACAGTGTGGACACTGGGGGTCTGTCCGGTCATCCTCTCTGGGGGGCTGTCCTGGGCACTGTAGGGTATGGAGCAGCCTCCCTGGACCGCACCCAGTCGATGCCAGGAGCCCCCAGTCCTGATAACCACAGATGCCCGAGACATGGCCCAGTGTCCCCTGAGGGGGCAGAGTCACCGGCAAATGGGAACCGTTGGGCTGAATTGTGTCTAATAAGACTTTACAATTCTGTGATTGCACTAAAGTAAAAAGATACTTTTTTTAAAATTTTTTAAATTTTAAATTTTATTTTTATTTGTTTATTTTTGGTCGCATTGGGTCTTCACTGCTGAGCACGGGCTTTGTCTAGTTGTGGTGAGCGGGGGCTACTCTTCGTTGTGGTGTGTGGGCTTCTCATGGCGGTGGCTTCTCTTGTTGCGGAGCATGGGCTGTAAGCGTGCGGGCTTCAGTAGTTGTAGCACGTGGGCTCAGTAGTTGTGGCTTCCAGGCCCTAGAGCACACGGGCTTCAGTAGTTGTGGCGCACGGGCTTAGTTGCTCCTCAGCATATGGGATCTTCCCGGACCAGGGCTCGAACCCGTGTCCCCTGCGTTGGCGGGTAGATTCTTAACCACTGCGCCACCAGGGAAGTCCCTATTTTTTTTTTTTTTTTTGTGGTACGCGGGCCTCTCACTGTTGTGGCCTCTCCCGTTGCGGAGCATAGGCTCCGGACGCGCAGGCTCAGTGGCCATGGCTCACGGGTCCAGCCGCTCTGCGGCATGTGGGATCTCCCCGGACCGAGGCACGAACCCGTGTCCCCTGCATTGGCAGGCGGACTCTCAATCATTGCGCCACCAGGGAAGGCCCCTATTTTTTAATATTTTAACATTTTATTTTATTGCAGTATAGTTGATTTACAATGTTGTGTTAATTTCTGCTGTACAGCAAAGTGACGGTTATACACATATGTACATTCTTTTTTTTTTTTTTTTA